>JARVJO010000269.1:1607935-1644126 GCA_031762555.1 Cynodonichthys magdalenae
GCTTGAAAAAAAAAAACAGAAAAGAGGAACAGTTTGATAAAAAAAAAACAGTCTCAGTCAGCACAGTGATGTTAGATGTGAATTTATGCGTCTGTGGGAGTAGGTGTGTAACAAGAGCATCCATTTTTTTAAATATCCTGTAAGCAAAAATCTTCTTCACCTTGGTGATGTGTGACTCCTCATTGATTTTTCCTTTTTTCCTACCTTCTCCAGTTTCATTTAAGAAGTCCCACTTAGACCAGGTGAAAAAGCTCGGTCATAATCACTCAAGCTGCTGCCTTCGTACCACAAGAACCCCTTCAAGTGCGAGGCCTGATTTCAGCCCAGTGTGCAGACGTTTGACTTCTGTGGTGAGGAGGCATTTCAAAGCACCGAGTGGAAAACAGAAAAAAATAGAGAAACAAGTCATTAGAATTTCCAGCAAAGCTACTTCTGCATATTTATGGTAAAGATAATGATATATTTTGCTACTTCAGGAGAAATGTAAAACTAAAACCCGAGCTGCTGCAGACTGAAAATTTGTGGATCAGTTTCAAAAGAGGACAGTGCATAATAAGTCTTAAAATATTTATTTAAGATTCTACAGTGTACGAGATCTGAAAATTGACACATTTCTATTTATTCTTAGCTGAGTGACATAGATCTGTAGGGCAGAAATAAGGGTGATGGGTTGTGTGCAAAATAAATATACAAGATATATGTTTTTAAAAAACTTTACTGGTGCAAACAAGTAGTCAAACTATCTTTAGTTCCCACTGCTGAATGCATAAAGCAGTGTTTTTTTCTGTGTACAAGTTAGGTAATATTCTCTGAAAATACCCACAATCCTTGCTGTTGTTTTGGATCGTGTTAAATGTTAGAGCCATGCCCACAACTGCTGAAACTTTGGTGTTCATGTTCAGTTCCTGGTCAAAGATGGTATCATTATTACACATCGTGTAAATACTTCCTTTACCAAAGTTCTCCTTCCTCTTTACTGTCAGAAGATCGGTATGTGACTGGCAATGGCCATCAAACAAGCAACATTTGTAACTTTCCCCTTGTCTTGTATGATATATTCACACCAGTAGAGTCCTTTGGTCCACTTGTTTGGTGCGGACCAAATAGCAGGCTTTATTTTTTCCTTTGGTGCAGTTTGCATTCACATTGTGCTTTTTGCATGTGGACTGTAATTTATAAACAAAGCCATGCAGGTGACGGTCATAGCTCCCATTGGACAGAAATAACAGGGGGGGCAGACCTGGAAAAAAAGGTGCTGATAATACAACTGACTGTTAAGAATATCAAGAGCAGCTCATTCAAAGGTGGTTTTGTGATGATATACTTAAAATTTTGGGACAGCGTTGTCAAATGCGTGCTGCAACCCACAGGAGACGAGATGCTCCGCGTTCTCTGACCCACAATGGATTGTTGTTTATAGCGCAGTGTTAGCATTAGCAACACTGAGGGGCTAATGTTGCGTAGCTACGGTGGCCCGTGAAGTCCAGAAAGGTGCATGTTTCCTGTATTTGGTTCAGTTCGAGGCCAGTCTGTATTCACACCGGAAGTGAACTGCACCAGAGTTAGTTTGGAAGCAGACCAAGACCACCTCTAAAATGGGTCTTTGTCCAGTTGTTTGATCCACTCCAGGGTTCACAGGATTGTATTCACAATTGCATAAAAGGTCCCGTCCAACGGGGGGAACGAACTCTGGTCCGTTTAAAGCAGACCAAACGTGTCAGGTGGGAACACACCCTTAGAAGTTTGAGGAATTTGGTGCTCATGAATTAATTTTTTTGAAATAAGAACAAATCACAGCTATTTATTGGACATGAGGAGCTTTGTTCATAATATTTAAACAAACTTGTTAAGATACTGTGTTTAAAAAAATTCAGCCTTGGGTTTATCGGTCTGCAGTTCTTATAAAAACAGTGGGGGCCAAGGGATTAAATTTTTAATACAAATGATGCATTTAAAATAATCTAAATTCTTTAAATAGAACATTTCAAGTAGGATCATTGTATTTCAAAATTATAGAAGTTTTTTTTTTATGTATGTGTGGGCAAATTTTCCACAACAGGATTTTAATCCTCCTAGTTAAGCCCCTCCGTTAACACCAGGTTTCCTAAAACCCAAGCAGGTGTCTCTGATGTAAAATAAATTTTATTGTTCCTTGTGTGTGGGCTTATTTACTTGTCCTATTATAAGGATTTGAAAGCCAACCACATCATCTAAGGTTCATTGTGAGTTTACTTTGTTTCTGATGCCCAATTATGTCTTTGTCGTTCAGCAGGACCATGGGGGTAGGCAGAAAAAAAATGTTTCCACTTCCGTCATAATTCCGTCTCATTTGTCTCCAGTTAACTCTTTTGTTGTTTGTACTTCCTTTTGAAGTCACTGTACCTACATAAATCATGCAAAAGGGAAATGCAAACTCAGATTTTCTCCATTGTTTTGTTCATACATCCGTTGAATTGAAATGATGACTTGTACATGTACATTGTACAAAACACTAGCTGTAAAATGTGTTGATACTTAATGTTTGAAAAGGAGGTTTGTGTGAATTTCAAGAGTTTTAGAGACAACAAATCCTGCAGATATTGTTAAAGGCAAGCAGATGCATTTGGAAAGTTGGTGTTTTTTTAAAACAAGAATGAGAATGAATATGGTTTGTTTCATTTTGAAGCTAGTTTTGGAATCTAACCACACAACAAGATGAGGTAGTTCTCACGAGTTCGGCTTCCAGATGCTATCCAATCAGAAGAGTGGACTATTTTATTGAGCAGAACTTTAAAAAGCGCAGACCTAGGAGTTCCTGCTTTTTGAATTTTATAGGAGAGAGAGGGACTATCAGGCAGTGTGAGATAATATATTTGAAATTGTGAAACACCTTCCACAAATTTGAGCTAGAAATAATAAAAGCTTGGCCACTTCAGAGATAAAAGAACATTGAAAAATAATTAGATTTTCTTGTTTTGAAGCTCCTTGATGTTCACATCTAGCATTTTAACTATTTTACTGTTAGTTCTTTAGTAGTTTTTGTACAAAACATATAATGTTGTTCTGTCACAATACCCCATGTTGATTTGTGTTTTCTGTCTGTTTCTCAGTCCTGATGACATTGGAAGCTGCTGGTACATCCTGTTATCTGGTTCAGTTTTCATCAAAGAGTCCATGTTTCTGCCCAGAAGCAGGTAAGCTCACCAGCTATTCTTAAATTAAAATGTGTGAAACTGAAATTGCTTTAAAAAAACTCTTTATTGAACTGAAGTCATCAGGTCATCAGCAACACCATCACTACTCTCATGCTGCAGAAACAATGCTTTATCATCCTTTTAGTGAGGGTGGGGGAACAGAAGAATGTTTGGCACTTCAGAATCAACTCACAGCAGTGATCAGCACCCCAGAAGCCAAAACCCAAATGTTAAAGAGCTGTGATTTCACAAGTGGATTTGTTACATGAACCATCTCTGTGGGCGACTTGAAAACAATGATCTTTTTATCCATCAAGGTTGCATAACACACCTACAGCCACTCAGAGCTGGAGGCTGTCACTTTAGTCAGTGGAGCTGAACTCTTCCGGCTGTACAGTGGGGCTTGTCAGAGTTGAGTTGAGTTCACGTGAATGTCGGGGTGTGTATAAAATGCTGGCCTTGCTCAGAAATACACCCAAAATGCCCTATTCCCTCTGAAATAGAACCTTGTGGGGTTTACCAAGGGGGAAAATGTGTTTTGGATGCGCATACATTTACTTATGTTAAATAAACTACAGTATAATATTATAGTATTACTTTGAAATAAACAAAAAACTTAATCACTTCAACTTCATTTAGATAAATTCAGTTTTGGTGCTGCTTTCTGTGTTCAAAGAAACATCTCAGTGCTCTTCTCTGACAGAGAAATGTGTTTCAAGTGAAACAAGTACTAGACGTTTCTGGAATGACGCTCTCACAATGACACTTTCTGAGTCACAGTTTCAAGGACACTTGGTCAGAAAACTCACTCAACTCTGAATGACGGAGCATACTTTTTGTTCAGAAATCAAAAAGAAATCGTTTTTTTAAAGCGGAACAGCATGACTGTATTCCAGAGGTCTATAAAGTACTTGAAAAAAAGAACTAAGTAAAAGTAAATATACCTTAACAGAAAATGACTGGTAAAAATAGATTTCACTGATGAGAAAAGTAGTTAAGTAAAAGTTATAGAACTGTTCAAAAAGATCAGGAAAGTAAAAGTACATTTACACACTCACTAAGAAATAAACTGTTGAATTTACTGAACCAAACTGGTTCAAATAAACCAAGTTGAGTAAATAGAGGCCATATTTTGGTTTAGTTGAACCAATTGACTTGACTTGGTTGAGTAAATTTAACACTTCATTTTTTTAGAGCGCATAAACAACTCCTTTCATGATGAGTTCAGACATTTAATTTTGCATTGAGAGGTGTTAAATTTTAAAGTAAAGAAGCAAAAGTATATTTTTTAGGTTTTAAATGTAATTAAATAAAAAAGTACTTGGTAAAATTACAAATCCGCAAAAAAATTACTCAAGTATTGTAACAAGGTAAATGTACTTTATAACTATAAACCTCTGCCATATTCCTAAACGTTTTGATAAAGAGATTTTCTATATTATGTTTATATGGTATCAGTAGAGGGTATAACTGAAAACATCAACAAGTGTACATCATATTTGATCACATTCCTACACTTTTCAAAATAACATTTAGAGAAATTCTATTCTTTGGTATTTTAAAATATTTTTGTCTAATTTCCTCCCCCCTAATTTTTGGCTTTTAGTTATGTTTATTTCTAATCAGCATCAAGGGGTACAAAAACACTGCTTCACCAAGTCTATAAAGAGAACTGGTGAGGGCTAAGTGACTCAGAGGGGAAATTGGTTGTGACACAAGGAATAGAACTGAGTCCAGAGGGACTTCCTGAAGCTTTTAAAGATGGGGTGGAATTGGGTTTCAGACAGGCCGTGCCCAGAAATGGCTGTTCAGATGCAGACTGGCAGCAAGGTTGAAAACCTGATACGTCTCCATAATTCTGTCAGAGCCTCCATTTCTTTGCCTCTGCTCAGCTGCTTGGTAGCTGTAGTGAGATCTGATCCAGATGAAGGTGAATGACTCAGTCATTAGATGAGTCTCTATGTGCACAGAGGATGCATTGCTCCCATACTGTATTATAATAGCCATGTTTGTTTCAACCTGAGCCACAAAAAAATCTAAATCTGTCTTTCGTTAAGTAGTATTTAGATTAAAAATATATATATTTTTTTAAAAAATTACATCATGAAAGTCAAGATTGTGTCTAATCAGTGTTGAAGTGGAGATACATCCACTGTTTTTACATCCAAGTTCTTCTATTAATAGAATATGTTATAATCCACTAGACAGATTTATTGAAACTTTTAGAAAAATAACAATTTCATGCTCATCTTTACCTGATTGACCTTTGAAGTAGGGCTGCCCAATATATTGAAAATTTATCATCATTGCAATAATAGCCTGTGCAATAAGCATATCGCAAAAAATGCATAAACTGCAACAAATGGTTTTCTCAAAATTTGCATTAATGAGTTTTGTCATTTACACCGAAGCTTGACGTATTTCACCAATCAAATGGAGCCCTTCATGTATTTGGCCAATTGGATGGATCTCTTCATATTTAAAAAAAATTTATACTGGAATGGAAATTATTAGTTTCTTTTTTTTTTTGCTCTGAAAACATCAACACTTCATACTAATGTATTTTATTCATTATCACAAGTCATATCGTCATCGCACTGTTATCACACATCGCAGGTTTTCCTAATATCGCTCAGCCCTATTTTAAAGTTCAATAAGGTCAAGATGGTCACCACAGTTACCAATATTAACCAACACAAAAATAGCCATAACTTAAGTTTACAGCCACTGAGCTAAAATTTGATTGGTAGTAGCTGAGAGTCATTAGACCTGTTTCCATCAACTGCATTAAAAATGGTGAATGGAAACGGCATGATTCGACAAAGCTTCCTCTATTTCGCAAATCGATGGAAACACGCATGATTTGCGTTTCTTCTCCTTTTCCTTTTTGCAACATTTAAAAAGTTCTCTCAAAATTCGAATTTAAATTGGATGGAAACACGGCTATTGACTCTGAAAGTAACATCGCAAAACATTGCATGAGATTTTACAAATTGTTCTTGTCAGGGTTTGATCAAAACATTTACAGCTTGACTTGGAATTATGTTCATTTTAAAAGTCTAACATGAAAAAGGAGCAGTTTGTATTTTGTCAAGAAGTGCTTGGCCTTTAATTTGCAGTGCAATATGTGACCACAGTGTCTACACATAATCACCATAGAAATCCACATGAAGAACACACTGTCCTCCCTCTCACATATTAGTAATTGTAGGAGGAAGTGAGTCGTACGCTGGAATGCTGGCTGCTATCTACACATCACACACTGGGAGAGGGAGGGAGAAAGAGAGGGGCAGAGCCATTGGACATAAGCTGATTCACACACACTCTTTCAGAGCCACACACTCTCAGTTCTCAAATCTCAGACAGCAGTGCCGGGGCGTGTGCAGGACGATATGCCGCAGTTATACGAAAGTCTCGGGAATTGGACCGGGTTCGTCGGACTTTTTTCTGGACTGACAGAGCAAATATTTTAAAGGGATCCTGTTATCAGGTGGCCGCGTCAGTCTGGGAGCAGTTTGGAGTGTCAGGGGTGAGTGCTCAGACTACAACAGCTGCTGCTTCTGCCTATTAATTCTGCCTAAACGCACGAGCGCACGTCTCACTAAAGCTCTGCACTCCATTCTAAGTTTTTAGTTTTTGAGTTAAAAGTCGGGCTTGTCTCCGATCCGTGAGCTGGTTCCTGTAAAATCATCACGCCTGGAATGTGAAGTACTGCTTTGATGTTATTTTGGATTTGTCAGCGTGAGGAGAGTGGTGCCAGAAAGTGATGTGTGTTCTTCACGTTTGGAGGGTAAGATACAACTTTTGGCAACTTTGAAACGAAAACAAAAACAGAGCTCTTGCTGCGGGGGGAACTCTGTTGGACGTGTTGAGAATGACATATATTGTAGATGCAGTGATAACGGATGTGCTATAGAAAAGTTCAGACCAGCTAGTAGATTTTCTGTGCCTCTTTAAACTCACTACTTCAGGGCCTTTTTTTCTTTTTGACATGTCGATGTCAGTGAGATTATATTTTAGGAAGTAAAAGCCATGAGTCATTCGAACATTCTTGGTTGCAGCTTTAAGTTCTATTTAGGAGTTGGCAGGGCAAAGGTTTTGGGTATGCATGCGGTGCGACCACACTGTTACTCCAAGGAATTCTGTTTGTCTTTGCCGGGTGGCTGAATGTTCACCTGCAGTTGAAAAATATGCTACCGTGTTCTTCAAGCTAGAATGTAGTTTTTATCGAATCAGATTTTAGACACAAGTTAAAAGTTGCTCTGTTTCACATTGATGGTGTAGCTGATGATGCTAAAGCAGTAAGTAAAGTTTGTATCTCAATGAACTGCAACTGTTGGAGACTAGTTGGTGGCTCATAATTACAATAAGACAGTTGTGTTTCACTAAATTCTGAATGTTTGAGACTAAGTGACCAGCGAGCCACGCAGTCCTGTTTTGCTCAAAGCCAAGATTTTCAAAATCTTGGCTTATTTTTGTGATTGCAGCTTGCAAAATTCACATTCCAAGCTGTGCACGTGATTTTGTTGCCCACCTCTCCCCATATGATTATCACCTCGACAGCTTTGTACCCACAGATGTTTATAATTAATCTACTGAATTAATCTACTGAATGTAAATTTCTACATTAGTGAAATGAAGCAGATTTGGACCAGTTGATTTTTTTTAAAGGAATTAATCATTATCAGTATGTTTTTTTTAAACTGGTCCTTACTAGGCCAGCTTTTACTGTTACTACGGTAAAAGCGATTCATGTTTATTTTTCATTTATTTTTTATAAATGCACACAGGTAAATAAAATTTCAGCATAACACCTCTGTGATCTAAAAACAATTTCCAAAGATGGTTAAAGTTGAATATGATAATAAACAGTTATTTTATTTAATTTTTTTTTGGTTTTAAATACCAATTTCAAAATAAAACATTTTAGAGCTGTAATCATAATATCGTGAAACCGGGATATTTTTCATACGTCATAATTTCATACAGTCCCATGCCCTTGTCCTTAGCCTTAAATGTTTTCTGTCAGAGGAGAGCTGACTGCAGGAGTCAAAGTACAGCTCAAGCATGCTTGAGACAAGTTGTTGATTCTTGCAACGTTTAGACAAGTTTGAAATGCCATCAAAGACTCTTGGGTATTCTGAGAGAAAATGTTTTGAACATGTTCAAAATTCAACCAATATGAATGCGAGCTTCTGCCAATCACACAAGAAGATTGAGAAACTCTGTAAACATTTTGTGCCATTTTGGAGACTGCAGTTCTCCCACTAGTTGCCAGCAGTCAAAGCCCAATGAAATACTACCTTTAGGCAAAAAGAGGCCATGAATGTGGAATGGCATTTCAGATACTCAGGGTGTTGTTGTTGTTTTTATAATGGAGGAGGGGAATCACATAAAGGGAGAAATATGTATGTAAATTTCAGCCGCCAACATCTGATGGCAGAAGTGTCTGATCAAAGAAAAGTAGCAACAGATGATACATTTTATGTTTCCAGTTGTCCGGCTATATAAAACAAAAACAGTTATAAATCCTGAGTGAAGAGTTCCTGCTGTAAATCTTTTAATAGAAGTGCCTTATGTTTTCTTATTTAGGATGAAAGTTTGAAGATGGAAACCATGTCTCTTCTAACTTGAGCCCTGTGTGATTGTTGACTTTAGAGGGGATGATAGGTTTAAATACCACAGGAGCCATACCTTTCATGACATCAGGCTTGTGTATCTAATTTGAAAGTACTACTGTGTACCCATTTGCATTCAAGGTTGCCAAACATGTGGAGAATGTATCCTTGCTTACCCGAATAAAAAGCAATATATGTAAACAAATAAACAAGTATAATTATGCGCATGTAAGTCTTTTCCCTCATAGACGATGAACTAAAGTAAATTGAAGTAAATTTATTGGTATTGATTTAATAAACTGTACCACTCACATTGCAGCATATTTGTGCTGAAGGTATGACGGGGATTATCTTTGCTTGGTGCGGTGCTGTGTTCTGAGTTACAAGCTTCCATAAGCTTCTGTCATATTTCTTATGTTTTTTCTATCCTCTTATCCAGTTTTGTAAGTTTGCCAACCAACACAAGACAAAGCTTTAACTCGTAAACCTGAGTTCCTCACTCTTGAATTATTCATAGTAAATTCTTTGTGTGCAGACTTCAGCATCATTAGCAGTGCAAATAAAAAAATGAATATTTGCAAAAGCCAGACTTTGTTGGTGACAGCATTGATTGCTACAGAGCTGCCCTAAATCCCAATCAATCTGAATCACTTTTTTTTCTTGAACATTCATTAGATTTATTACCTTAGAAAATATAATCTGTATGCAAGGTTTTGTACTTTCACGACTAGTCCTGGAGCGCTGGAAGCTTTAATCTGCAAACAAGATACTTTTGTGTTCCACCCCCACGCTGCACTTCAATAATCCCTTTTTTAATATCTCACATTGCCAGTGGCATTTGCTTCCTGCAGAATAGGGGATTGCATTACTAATGTCAGGAATGCAACGAAGAAACATGATTGAACATGTCACTTTGCTGTTTGGTGGCATGACACATTTATGCGTATGGGTGGAAACATTCTTCCCGCAAACCCCCCTCAGAACAAGACGAGGGAGGATCGGTGCTGGTAGTGACTCCAAATGTCCATAAGACCAGATCAGAAACACTCCTTCATTTCTCTGAAGCTACTGCTTCGCTGACAAATCATCTTCGCTGGAAACTAGTTGCAAAAGAATCAGTATTTGGTTTGACGCGAGTACAGACGTGAAAACACTGAGTAAGCTCTTCGTGTTGCTGTATTTTTGTCCTGCAGTGGAATTCAGGCTTGTGTTTGTCAGAGTATAAGCAGACTTACAACAGGCAAAGCAAACAGCAACAATCAGCATTAACCCCCTCACTGCCTTTACTCATGCCGACATGCTGTCATTCATTCAGTCAGCTATACTTAAAGTTAAAACCTATCAACGTGAATAATGAAAAAAATAACTCACCGAACTGTAAAGTTAAGACTATGAACACACAACAAAGGCTTGTAAAGAAATCAGGAATAGGAAAGCAAAAGTATCCATGTGATATGTATCCCAAAAATAATTTTTACAATTTGACATTTAGACCATCACCAGCGTTTTTCAGATGGCTGTTTATTTCCCAGCCTGATCGAGCTGTACATACAATACGTAGCCATAAACCCAAAGCTCCGTAGCATTCAGACCATGATGTGCCTGAGGTCTGCTCTCGTCTGAGTGATTGATGAAAGCTGCCACCTCTGTAACCTCAGTGCAGGTAGCCACACACCACTACTCACTGCTCACTTCATCTGTGGGTGGCAAAAAGATCTGTTACTTGGTTACTCAGTTTGTATGGCACCAAATGTGTTTTAACAAAGCTTAGTAAATAAAGAAAACTCAGACCACAAGTGATACGTTCGAATTGTCATCAGTTTATTATATTTTAACTGGAAGCTTTATTGATGAAACAAAGCAATGTTTAATGTCAATAAAATGTTATAATGTTTATATTTTACAACAAATTGCAGGTGTGTAATAAAAGTAGATTGCATTTAAGAATAAAATGGAATAAAAGATACAAAAAATAGTTTAAAAGAATTGGTATAAATTAGGGTTAGGCGATATTGGCAAAAAAATTAATCACGTTTTAATTGTGGTATTAAGCCGATAATGATTTATGCGACAATTAATCCCCTGGAGTCCCTGGACGCCTGCATGTCCTAGTCAGATGACCAATTTAAATAATAATATAATATTAATATAATAATAATAAAAGAGCACCGAGCGGACTGACCAGGGAAATCTCTAGTCAGTCTACCTGGTGGCATTAATCATATTAATCTTCAAGTACCAAAAAATAATCGATTACATTTTTTCTGATGATTAATTGCACACAATACGATTTTGCCCAACCCTAGTATAAATAAATGACAAAGTTATATTGATATGTTCTATACCTCTATACTGTTATCTGTAGAAACCAATGACTAAAAGCTCCTTTTAAGTGGAACAACCATGATTAGATCATATTACTTTTGAGATTACTTAGAAAATTTTGGGTAGAAGTCCAGAACATGCCTGACTAAGTTATTCCTGGCATTGATTCCCACCTTCTTGTCTCAGTAATGTGAGGATGAATGAGGATGATTTAATAATTATGTTATATCTCATAATTAGTTGTCGTTTTCTGTAAACACAAGATTGAAATTCAGACCTGCTTTTATATTGCTGTTAAGACACAACACACAACCCTCTAATTATGATACGAATGAAGTGATTGTGAACAATTTTAAAGCAATCTTTAAAGTTTTTATAGTTTTTAGGCTCCAAGATACAAATGAAAACACTCACAGTGGAAATGTGTAACAACAGATTTTTATTGCAAGCAGAAAGAGATTTTTTTTCAAGACAAGAAAAAAAAAACTCTATTACCAGCAATTATGATGTTATCACAGTCATGCAAAGCCCTTGAATTGCATACCTTTAGCTGATTTTAGATTGCCACAGCTACATTTTTTTCTGGTAGTTTGTATATATAATTTGCAGTCTGCTCTGTGCTTCAGGTTTTACAGGAAGTGAAACAAACTTGGGGCTCAAGTGATCTTTTGCTTTCTTAAAAATAAAAGAAGCCCTGTGGGACTTTTGGGTTTTGGGTGACGATGCACAAAATACATCAAAAGATCTATTTTTAAAAAATTATCTGTTGTGTTTTAACACTTTAACTCTTGAAAATAAATAATGCAAAACAACACAGAGATAGCCTGACACACAAACTCAAAAAAACTTCTCTTGTAGAGTCACTTGAGTTTATCTAATAAAACAATGAACAAACAAGATGTGGGTCACATTCTAAACAGATAATAGAAAACAAACAAACAAGGGTGTCCTTGTTTCTCAACAACGGGGTCGTGTGCTGGAAAAAGATGGCGTTCTTCCAAACACCCACGATTGGGATCCGCACATACACAGAATGTCCACGTTTGTGAGCCGCATTCGAGACATTTTGGTCCTCGCTGCTTTTTATATTTCTCCACTATTAAAAGCGAAGCAGAGTGGACACATTTTGACGTCACTGGAGTGGATTTTTCCAGAGGCGGGTGTTTCCCTTCTGAACTGAAAGGAGCAGCTGTTCACTCAAAGCTGCTCTCTGTCTCATGTTGTATGCAGAAATTCCATACTGCATATTAAGTGTTGGCTCAAAGCTTTCCCAGACATCTATGTGATCTTTCTGTGCATTAAAATGTTTGTCAGACAATTATTTGCAGTTATTTGTTCATATTAAGCAATCAAAAAGACAAAGAACCTTTTCTGATTTTGTGTGTATTTTTTAAATGTATTTATTTTTTTCTAGTTTTGGGAAGCGATCAGCAGGAAGCCTGCGGCGTGGATGTGAGTGCATCGTCCTCGAAGCTTCAGAAATGATTGTGGTGAGTCCAATTTCTCAGACTTTCAACAGATTTGTATCAAAATATTAATTTCATTCAAAAGATTTAGCTTCTTATTTAGAGCTACAGGAAAAGCATAGGTAAATAATTCAATGCAACCCCTTGAACTTGGGCACACGTGCACTCGCGTGTTGCATCATTCTGTAATGGATTACACTTAAACACAGTGCACTTTGGTGTCCACCTCAGTTTTAGACTGTTTTTTTACATACAAAGTACAAAATTACATCATGCTGTGGTTCCTAATCCAAAACTATTAACTTATTCAACTTTCAGAAACAACTGGGCTCAGAAGACTGATGATTAGTTTCAGTTGTCTTTGATGCAAGAGTGCAGAAAATCCATTATGATAATTATGTTGAAGTTGTTTTACACCGTCCATGAAACAATGAAGAGCCGTGTGATTATCAAATTGAGACTGTATGTTTGTTTGTTTTCTAAAAAGTAAAAGTACTTCAGAACAAATTATTCCAATCCAAGTTACCAACTCAATCATCTGTCGAACAGAAGCCGTCCGAGGCGTGAGCGTGACTCTACACTTCCTCTGATGATTTTGCTGTGACATGAGACACATTCATTATAATGATAAACTTCATTAGTTAGGCTGAACTTTAAAATAAACATTTAAGTCTACCCGTTGAATTCTTTAAATTTCACATTAAAACTCACCTGGAGTTTTTATTACCCACTGCCAAAGGCTACAGATGTTTTTTGCCCACATCTGTGTCTGTAGCACTTTTTTTTCCCTTAACCTCAAGACATATTCTATTGAATCTGTAAGAAATTAATATCTGGATGCACATCTTTAATTATCTTTTGGAGATAATTTAATTCAAGATGGCCGTTCAATTTAATAAACCCTTGCTGACACAAAGGTAACTTAGTCATTTTTGCAGATATTAAGCTAAAGTAATACCTGAGAGTCATACCCAACTCATAATCCGATTGCTAACAGATCTCAGAAGATCTTGCATTTCACATTAGACTGTGCACAACATAACATACAAGGTTTGGTTCTTCTCATCATAAGATGATATTAAGTTAAAACTCTGGCTTGAAATGTGAAGGGTGATAAGCATTCCCTCAAGGAATGCTAAGCCTTTAATTAGATGCCAGTTTTGCTATTTCACACATGCGCCCTCACACCCTGGAAGCCTGAATTTTCTAGAAAGTACAAACCCACCCTGCTGTCACCCTCCTTTAAAGGAAGCTATCAGACATGACCCACATATCATCGTGGAAAATAACAACCAGTTAGTGCAGCTGCAGTCACAGCACATTTTCATTTGATGCAATTGCTACGTCTTCACAAGCATGACTGTTCACCTCATTCAGATACACGTTATCACTTCCTTCTGTTCTTCTTTTGCTGCAGACACTTTGTGGCCTTACTCTTTTTTGCTTTTATGAGTGCCTACACGCTCTGTCGCTGCTGAAGAAGAGCTTTGCGCTGCCTGAACAGAAATGCACTCTGATTAGCTTCTCGGCTACAAGTTTACACTTTACATACAGAAACCTGTACTGCTGATGAGCTGAGAAACTAACAGATCCCTAAGCTGCTGATTTCGTCTGTACTATACACACATACACCCATTTTCACACGGCTCCGCGATCGCAATTAGACACACAACTACAATTTTATGCTCTCACTCGCACACAACTCCTGTGCCGTTGTCATGGCAGCCATTGGTAAGGCAGAGAGAGATTTTAGCGGTGTAATCCCAAAGGCTGAGCAGCACGAAATGTGAAGCTGCAGTGGAAAAGTAGCAAGGGAGAAGAGGAGGAAAGGGCCCTAAAAAATAAAGATAGAAGAACTCAAATATGTCATTCCATCATAGCTGAAAATCTTGTGGCGAAGCATATTTTCGAGAACAGACTGCGGGATTGAATTGCCATCCTGTGCCTGTTTCCACAAGTCTTTTTTTAGTTAATTATAAATAGAAACATGAATTTTATCTTGTCTTGACATATAATTTGATGAGGCCGTTACATTTCTGCTTCTCCACCAGACGCCATCTCTGTTTATATCTGCCTGCCAGTCACTTTACTCCCCATCGCTCACATTTCCACCTCGCTCTTTCTATCCAAACTCCTCACTCATCTCTCTCTCTGTCTTCCCCTCTCCGTCTCTTTTTATGTTCTAAGCACTCTTTGACGTAGGTGTTCATCGATGAGCCCACACACACACACTTCTATTTTTGTTTCTTTTTTATGTAATGAGAGGGGCGGGAAAGAGGAGGATGTGGAAGATTTTTTTTGTTTCGTTTTTGAGAGGGATGGTTGGCGGGGATGGGGAGGTGTGTGAATGAAGACTAACACAGTCACTCCCCTGCTCTCTGCTTCCCCGCCGCTTCCAGGTGGACTATATGGATGAAAATGAGGAATACTTTCAGAGACAAGCCTCACACAGACAGTCCCGGCGGCGCTTCCGAAAAATCAACCAGAAGGGAGAGAGGCAGACAATCATCGACACTGTGGATCCGTACCCCACCGGAAAGCCGCCCATAGCCCGGGGGTACCACACGGTGAGTTGCACCCCACGCTGCCGTTTCGTGTTTACCCTCGCTGTGGCGGATCGCTGTGCGCTCCGGTGGTGACTCAGTGGTGTTCTGATGCAGTGTTGTGCTTCTTCAGTGTGTCGAACTTCTTCTAAATCTCTTGTGAATTTCTGCTCTCAAATGCAGCGGAACAATTCTGCACTATGCTACATCAACTTGTGTTTTTGTTTTGTTTTTTTCCTGTTTCCCTTCCTTTGGCTGATCTTCGGTTGGAGTTTGTTTTGCTGTCATGTCGTTTCCGTTGGTGGTTCTCCCGCTTTGAGCCTGTTTTTCCAGTCTTTGATTGGAGTGTTGAGTAGTTGTTTCACTTTTTCTTGCTGGATTACAGTTGTTATGCTTCTATTTGTGTAGGGACACTCTTGGCGTTTGCCTGTCAGTTTGTTGAGCATCTCAGTTTGTCGCTTTTGTACTTGATTCTTTGGAAACCTGTTTGTCCAAGTAGTTTTATATTCATACGTTCCTTGCACCATAACTTATTAGGATTCCACAATAAATCAAAAATATATTGTCAATGCAGTATCAAGAAAGTGCAATAGTAATATTGCAAACTATTTTATTAAATCACAGGAAAAATAAAACCCCATACAATTCACAAACATGATTATCCAATCATTTAAATGCTTTTTGATATTAACTTAACAACTTCATTGCAGCCCTCTGACTCTTCAGACCACATTATGAGGTACCTACAGTTCCACCCATATTTAATAATGATGAGATTACATTGTTATTTCATTAGGTTCCATTATTTACGAAGGAGAATAAAAAAGACAATTTTTTTTAGTTCTTTGTGACTCCACTGGTGATAAAGTAAGATTGGCAAATGCGGATCAGTCCTGAGAAAATGTGTTTGAAGTTTTCTTTGAAGTTCCAGATATTTTGTTGTGTTTTCACTGCAGAGGAGTTTGTTGCTCCTTGTGCTGCTTTCTTTCCCTGGGAAAAGGAACCACAACAAAATAAGTAAATACCCAACATGCAGTTACTGCACACAGTTTCCTGTTCTGCATAGTTTCACAGCATTCTCCTCATTCTCGTTACTCCCCTGGGTGTTCTGTTAAGTGTACCCATTTTTTTTTGACTTTGTCAAACAATCAAATGGAGAGACATCATATTTCCCCACTGTACTCCTCTGACCCCTAAACTCAGACGTTCTGTTTCCTTTTTCTTCATGCACAACTGAACTGAACTTTCTCATGGCCCAATGTCTCCTGACGCTCTCTCAACTCTCCGTGCACCAGTGCCGCTCCTGTGGGAAGGATGGAGCTGGCGCCATGGCAACCAGCAGTCCCAAATGGGTTTTGTTTGAGTGCTCTTAGAAGTACAGTAGGAAGCAAAGTTGACGAGAGCAGCAGTACGCTGCCGCTGCTGACAAGGCGGTGTGGAGGGAACCGAGTTAACGGAGACGCTGCATCTAAGCAAATGCTAAGCTAACATAGCTAATCTCCAGCTTTTAGAATGGCAGACACAACTCAGATGTTTCTTTCTTCAATCACGAGGCATGTTTAGGAGGTGAGAAACACAGCAAGGAGATTATTGGAATTTAAAAAATTTCTCCTGCAGGCAATAAGGTTGTTCATCATAGTCACTGTTGTGAAGGACAATCTGAGGCCAGGCGTGGAAACTTCAGCCTGACATTGGCAAACATTCATGTAAATGCAAATCAGTCTGTGACCGCAATTTTTACACGCCTTGAGGCCTAATTAAACACACCTACAGTTAGTGCAGCAGTGTGTTGGATTTTACATTAAAAGTTCAGCTTCAATGACACTTTGCTGTGTGCAATTATCGTACAGTATTACATCATCTTGTAAAGATAAATGTCCGAGATGTTTGGCCTAGATTTGGAAAGGAGTAAATCTGTTTTAAAAATGGGCACATTTTAACCTCTCGCTTCTCTAGCTCCCAGGAAACAAAACATTTGATTTTTGGCCTTTAAAGTTCTACTATTTTTTTCCACAGTTTTTTCTATAAAACTAAATTACAGTTTTGTTATTCAGTAGAAATTAAATATATGCAATATGGCTGCAACTAATGACTATTTTGATAGTCGACTAATCTGCGATTATTTATCCAATTAGTCAATGATTACTTTTGTCACAACGTCCATCTAAGCTTCCTGTGGACGCACTTCCTGTTCCAGCTCCAGCGCACATCTCATCTCACCTGCTCATCATACCTGTGAATGTCACCGTTAGCCAGTGTCTCTACCTTAACATACGTTCCCAGCTAATTAAATTAACCCATGAAACATATGAATTTGAACCTGAAACTTAATAGCTTACTCAGATGTATTTTAATATTAACGTAAACATAGTAAAAATGAAATCATATAATACTTGTTAAACTGCAAGTAGTCTGTTAAACAAACCGCTAAAGTACAAATAACTCAGAATATCAGCCTCTCCCCAGCATGAGGGACTGGTAACCTGCCCTGCTGCAGGTTCTAAATAAACTAAAAAATAACTTTGGTTAAAGTGACATTCAAGTGCTTAAAATAATCCATCCCAAAAATAGAATATTAGTATAATTCAGTGATTTAATATGAATGAAACTTACTAGCTATGTTAGCATATCTGATAGCTGCGCTTCCAACAAACACCGTTGTCTGATGGTAAATTAACAAAACTTATAGGCAGTTGGCTGAAAATAAAATTTACAAGGCATCAACCTGACGAACAAGCTAACATCCTGAAACTTGCAGAGGACGGCTGTAGCATGTTAGCGTCTCATGTTGTGATCATGTTTGTCCTGCTTTACTGCCATGGAATAATTGAGCCTGCATTTTACTTTGGTTGAATTTTGATAAAATGTAGCCAATTTTGGAAAGTTTAAGTCTTGTTTTTTTCCTCTTTGATACAATCGTCTTTCTGTTCTCTGATTGTATTTTTATTTTTCACCTTGCTGCAAGGTAAATTTCCCTAAGGGGACGGTGATAATAAAGTGAAAGTTCCAACATTATTATCGCTCTTTGATTTGCCCTCAGCTTCTTCTGTGGTTTGCAGAGCGGCACACCACGTTCTTCTTCTGTAAATCGACATTGTTGACTATGTTGACTAATCGTTGCAGCCCTAATATGCAAACTGGTGCTCTTAGTTTACTCTTAGCCCAAAAGTCAAATAAATTGAAAAAACTTGTTTTTTGCCTGTGTAAAATTTTCTTAGCGTAATTTATTTTTTGGCTCTATGAATCGTCCATTTTTGTTTTGTTTGGGTGGATTTTAAACACCACCTCTTTGTCCTCGTTTCTGTTTTATGGAAAAACTGAAAAGCAAATAATTTAGAGATTAATTAATTTAAAAAGATTGTTTTTGAAACTCAAGAGTTATATTTTTACTTGTTTTGTACATCAAGCCTAAATTATTTTATCCCAGATTATATTTAATATTAAACCCAGACACAAAAATCTTTTGTTTTGGATGTGACCTTCATTGTTTGTGATGTTGTTTTATAACTCCAGGGTCACAGATTGGTTGGAAATAGCCATGATAGTGCATATTGTCCCTGAACAAACCTCTGCATGAGTCTTGTTGTTTTCTACTGAAGAGTTCCAGTCTAATTCCTAAAATATAAAAATATTGCCAACCCAGCACTAGTACTCCCATTGGGAGAGACTTAAACACCCCATCATCACTGGAAGCAGAGCTATTATCCATATTAAATTAGGTTCATTTGGCTCTCAGGGTTCAAACATAATGCAAGATAAAATTCTTTGAACAACTAAACACACAGTCTGGCCTCAGAGCAGCATTTCATGCAAATTAATGGCTTTATTTTGACCTGTTGGAACAATAACTTTTACTTAGAGGACTGAAAGGGATTAACATCCATTAGCTGATGACGTTTCCTTAAATAATACACTTTGTAGAGTGCAATAGAGCACATTGTTCACTAATAAAACAGATTAGAAAGCGCAAAAATGTGCATTTATTTTAGCTTGTTTTTTCCTTTTCTTTTTTTTTTTTTGCAATTCTGTTTAATATGAGTTATTAATTATTTGTTTGGCATCACATTGTGATGAGAGCAAAAAATAAAAAATCTGTCATCAAAAGTTTTGTATTTTTTATTTTGTACTCATAACTCACAAAAGATTATTCATGATTTGCAAAGTGGTGTGGATTGCTGTGTTGTGCAAAGTAAAGATTTCATACTGAATGTGTATGAGGATGGGAAAATAAGTTTGTGATTAAGAAAATATTGCAATATTTTAACATGCAAGTTGCTCCTACGCTCATGCCTTTTGTCTGTACGCCACAGAGTGGTACGGTAAAACCTCTCATTTCAAACCTGCGTAAAGTTTCACTGTTTGAGCATTTTGCAGGTAAAAGATGCCAATTTAAGCTTCACTTTTAATTTGCTGTTTGAATAAAAGATACAACTTTATTTAGAATCCAAGGCATTTATCTCTTTTAACTTCTCTCCAGCTAAAAGACACATTATATCTTCTTGTACCTAAATGGGTAATTCAGTAGACTTTATGGTTTAGTTAGTAGAACAAAATTAAACCATGCTAATCTAAAATGCCTGAAAAGGATGAAATCTCTGATTTAAACATACATTTGAGGCTTTTTATCACAAGAAACAAAGCAGACCATTCTGGCATTTATGAGTATAAAGATAAATATTGAAAATATGATTTGGTTTCCATAGATAAATCATGGCAGTAAAAGAGGACAGTGTTTAGGATTCAACACACGCCTTCTGTGCGCTCAGAGCAGTGAGTTGACACTTGTTCAAAATGGACACAGACACACACACACGCCAGCACATACACTTAATCGTTTTATATTCCTCTTTGCAAATGATCACAATCTTCATTTGTTAGTTGCTTTCCATTTTACACCTTATCTCACATGCTCTATCTCTTCTAACATCACTGTCCATTTGAGCCATGGACCAAACACACACACACACACACACAATCAGATTTTCTCTCTGATCTCTCATTGAGCCACTCACTTAAAGGTCCTTGTGCAGATACTGTCTGTCACTCAGTCTGAAATGAAATGTCAACATGGCAACCGCTGAGGCATCTTCTTTACTAAATGCTACATATCTACACTTAACTATCACTAAATTATACATAAAATAATTGTATTTTTTCTATTATAAAAATTTGGCTACTATTGTTTTTTTCACCTTTTAATCACATTCAGTCTCTTCTGTCCCAATAAGATACACCACTCAAAACAGATTAAAAATATCCATCTTCTGGGTTTACTTGGT
The DNA here is from genome assembly GCA_031762555.1 of Cynodonichthys magdalenae. Classification (NCBI taxonomy): domain Eukaryota; kingdom Metazoa; phylum Chordata; class Actinopteri; order Cyprinodontiformes; family Rivulidae; genus Cynodonichthys; species Cynodonichthys magdalenae. The sequence goes on from JARVJO010000269.1 coordinate 1,628,340, forward strand.
GTCCAACAGAACCATCTAAAGACCCTAAACAGATGCTGTATACTAAGCAAAGGGATGCAAGCAATCTATACTTGTTTTAGTGTTTTGCTCCACCCATGTGGTGGTTATAGTTAAATATCAGACACCGCTAAAGGCTGCCACAAAGAAATTCTCTGCCCTGTTTGAAGACAGGTAGAGATTTGATCTTCCTTCTATTTGTAGGCAGAGTTTTATATAATAAAGGTTTTTTTTAAGAGAAGGCCCAGACTCCCTTTGTTCCAAAGAAAAGTATGTAGTTTCTTGCACAGCACAATTTTACTTGACATAACCTTCATCCTCTCTGACTGGTAATGTACCTGTCAAACAGGCTGTAAGATGAATTGATTTTCTATCCGATTTGTAGCATGAAAGTAATTCCATCCACAAAAGCTGAAACTTAAATGGCTTTTAACTTTTTTCCTCAAAAAAAAATAACATTTTGATAATGCTTTTGTTAGCTTTCATGTTAAGAAGTGGATTTTTTACAGGTCCATTTAAAGCTAGTCCTGACTGACAGTTAGCTTAGCTGTGGATAAATACGTACCCTAACTGGACACATCGATATGTGAGAGTCCACAAAATACTAAAACTGTTATTTTTAACAATAACAACCAGACTCATTAGGATGACAGTACTTTTATATTTTGATATAGTCCTAATTGAATAGTTATGTTTCCTTCTCTCTCATCCTATTTATTGTTGAACAAAATGATGTTATTTAATTAACATGTTGGTGTCTGATGTCATCTTTGATCTGCGAAGATGTTACTTTGTGTAAATAAAGCTCCTTTTATATTTACAGTACAGTTGTCCCATCGTAAACCACAAATTGGATTTGTTTGACTTGCACTAGAAAATAACTGGTTTAATCTAAGACACCCAGAGGCTTAATGTAATGAATATAATGTAATTTCTACTTCGCCCCCCGAGTGTTCGGTTAAGATAAATTTGGTTTTGCACTGATGTTAATAGATAGATATTTTTCTTTATGCAATTTTAGGGTCTAACCCTTAACTAGCTTTGAACCCCTTTAATAACATGCATTAACTTATCTAATAATAAATAATATAATATCAAATAATGTTAGTTGTGTTTATTCTCCTTTATATATTGCTACATCAATTATTAAATCATCATATCCTGATTGATAAGAATCAGATCTTTGTAAGCTTCAAGTTTAAAACTAAAACCCTGCAGGTTTATGTTTTAGTGCCAAGTATGAGCATATAATCTAAAAACAATGCAAAGCATTGATAATTGACTGTTTCTGTTCATTTTGAAATATCTTTGTTGTATCTTCTGATTAAAACGTATGTTGCAGGTAATTATTGGTTTCCAGTAATAAACCAGATTACCCAAGTGTTGGTCATAAAACTCTAAGTAGATGCCTTTATCATCTGGAACTGAAATCAGTGGAGTTGAAAGTGTGGTTTTCAGTTGTAAGTCAGCTTTAACTGCTCTCTGAAATGTTAGTTATTTTGGAAAATACGATTTTAAACTCCTTCTGTGTGCATTGAAGTTGAAAATGTTCCGGGGTTGTTCAGAAAAACGCAGGCCTGTTGAATTGTGAGACGTTCACTGCAAAGTAATAATTCAGTTTTATGTGTGAGATTTATTTTTTGGATACAGAAAACCTCATTTAAACATGTCTGTGAAGCTTTCACCTGCTGTATTTTACATCCTCGACCAGCAAGTGTGCATGTTTGATAACTCTCTCGTCTCCTCTGCTTCTTTTCATGACTCGCTCCCTAACTTGGCTTCCAGGAATGCAATAAACCTCAGGTACTGTATCTGTTAACAGTGGGGTTTCCTGTGTTTATTGTGTGTCTTTTGCTTGTTGTGCTTTCTAGCCATCCTGTATTTGTGCTCGTGCTGGTAGGCAGTTTTATCTGTCCCCCCCCTTTCCTATCTATAGCTGCTAGCAGACTTTCTCCATAAACACCTTCCATTTGCGGGCATGGGTGCTGATAACGATGAAAAGGAAAAGCCGCTCCACACTCCAAATCTATTACCACAATATCAACAACATAATGAATTGAATTCTTATTAACAGTCCTGATAAAACACTGCCCTCCCCCACTCTGCTGCTTTTATCTTCCTTATCTAGTTTTTGATTTAGGGGGAAAATCGACATGTTTGGTTGAGAGCAAACCTCATCACATCGGTGATAGCAGAGGAATGACAAGCATCACTCTGGCATAGCTTATAGGGCAGTAAACGGAGATAATGGCAACCATTTAGATGATTGAAGTGCACTGTTTTTTCTCCATTTATGTGCCTGATAATGATAATGATTGTCTTTAGGCTCTTTGGATTATTATTGTCCCTGCTGTGGCTCTTGTTAAGGGTTGACAGCTAGAGGATTTCTTTTATTTATGATGGATTTAAAAAGCCATAAAGCTGCTATATGAAGACCTAACAATTCACTGCATAAACTGTAGTTATGAAACGTGAAGTATTACCAAGAGATCTGCAACATAATTAATATTTTTCTGTAATTCAGTGGGGTCCTCCAGTAATCAAGCATGAAAAAAAGAGATTATGAGGTTGGGAAGAGCTTAAAGGGTTGAGCGGTCGTACCTGCTGATAAACGCAGAGAGAACAAACCTGCCACTCTTGGCTGCAGAAAAGCCGTGCTCCTATTTTTAGAGCTGTCCTTTGTGACAACCTGCTCTGCCTCAGCTGTGCCGGGTTACAAAAGCCTCGGTTTTGAATGGATTTTGTGTAGGAACCGCAGCAATTAAAGTAGAAACAGTTGATTGTACAAGTGCCTTTCCTGTTGCTTTCATATCTGTGGCTGCTCTGTCCCAAAAAGTATTCGGCTATAGAGCTTTTAGTTTGTAAAATATAGCTCATTTAAGTAGCTGGCACCCATAAATTTGTTATTAAATCATTTGCTTAATTGCCAAATTCAAAAATAAGTTGACCTTTTTGATTTTAAATTGGTTTTATCTCAGTGGAAATGGTGCTGGTGAATTCATTTTTGATTTCAGACAAAAAGCTTTATACCTTTATCAGGTAGAATGTGATGGATGAGCATTTGTATTTGAAGCCGGTGATTTATTTAATGCCTCTTTTGTGTCCTTGAATTGAACAACTCGCATCTCTCAGCGTGGACAACAAAAGCAACTTGAGCGTTTGTAGATATTAATAGTTTGATTTCTAACATTCAGCTTTGAAATAAATGGAGCAGATATTTTTAGATATTGTTCAGGCTAATCCAGCTGAAAATCTGACTGGTGCAAGTAAATAAAACAAGCTACCTATTTACTGGCCAGGGCTCATCTGTCAACCGGCGTTGGCGGCATTTGATGAGCTTTTCATGTCAGTTTTAACATTTGGAGACCTTTTTGAAGGCATAGGGTTTTGAGAAAGCTTGACAGATGACATTTATTCTAATGAGCATAAGCGTGCACGGTGACAATTGCACAATTCTTTGTTTGTTGTCTCATTTGTGTCACTTAGATGTAATGAAAGTCAATCTTTAAACAGATGATAGCAGAGCGGTTTGATCCCCTCTTTATTATTATGTTAATGTGATACTGAGCTCAATCAGAACATTTATAGTCTAATAAAATGTAAATGGTAAATGGACTGTACTTTTAATAGTACCTTTCTATCCAGCCAGGATACTCAAATCACTCTACAACACAACATTTGCTCTCATTTACCCATTCACACACACATTCTGCACTCTACTAGATCTCTCTGCAAAGCTAATACAGGTAAATCAATCTATAGAGACTAATCAGTGCTTTTAAATCACAATCATACACTGATGGACACACATCAGAGGCAGTCTTGCCCAGGGACACTTCGACATGTAACCAAATAGCTGTGGAATCGAACTGCCAACTCTCGCTTTAAAGGAGCGACTCGCCTAACCACTCGGCCGCAACCGCCCAAGTCTAGTTGACATGTTTGATTTAAAAATTTGGTCAGATTTGTTTCATGTGTCACTAAAATTAAATATCATTGTATTCTAATGAGACAATATTTTGATACACAAACTTAACTTTTTATTAAACCGTTTCACAAACATGTTACATTAAATGTCAACAGTCCAAACTATTAATGGTCCAAAACAAATTTGAATAAGAAGAAAGTATTTCAGAAAATACCTTCCATTTTGAGATTAGACAAACTTCATGTAGTAGTTACATCAACAAAATTATATAAGAAGTGTTTGGAAGCATAAGTACATGGTTTATGAAATGGAAAGTCATAACTAGTTATTGTTTTGTACGAGGCAGCATCCATGTCAAACACAAATAAAACTTAACGTGTAACAATATATAGTTTACTATCAGTACCCTTCCAAGCCTCTTTTTTGAGTGAAAAGTGATCAGATTGTTGGAACCTGGTTTGGACCTTAAATGATTCATGTCTTGGTTGAAAATTGTCAGTCCAACATAATTTTTATGCCTCTTTTCCTCCTTCGAAGCATATTTCACCCACAGTATAGTCCACTTATAGTCACGTAGATACCTTAAGTTTAACTTCACGTCATCACTTTAGTGAAAAGTCAGCTGTGTCTTGTTTTGTTTTTGTTAGAACGATTACTCACCAAAAGATACTTGTGTACTTGACTTTACAAGCTTTGCTAATATTGTTTATTTCCAACTCTTCCTCATACTTGAATTTGCTTTACAAAAGAGATTGTAAGACAAACATTGTTGGGATTTCCTGGTTTTGTTTTGCTGTTGTTAAAATCTGGGTTAACTGGGTATAATCAGTGCTTCACAAACATGTTGACATAAAGTCAGTGTGTTGGTCCAACACTTTGGGATCCATAAAACTCAAAGCACATTTTCATCTTCCAATAATTACTCAGGATGAGGTCAAAGTTTTGGAGCATTTTGACTATTTTATGGCTAAATTTGTTTAAAACTTATCACACTTCTTTCAGTATTTTTATAATTGTGGCTTTGTATAGGTATGTTAATATCCTAATATGAAAGTTGCTGAAAGGACGATTTTAAATATTTGTCTTAATCTTGTACCTTTAGTTTAACTCATACAGTTTATATAGTTAAAGATTTCCTTTGACAAAGCATGAATTGTGTTGCTAATATCTGTAGCTCCTTCCACCGCTGTTTATTGTTAAGCTAAAGTCTTCCAGTTCATAACCTTCCACAGTTAGTCTATAACTCGATCCGGAAACGTTGAGTTACTGATGAACTTTTCACTCACTTGCCAAATCTGCACTGAGCCGCTCATATCCTGAAAGCACCTCATTTCATTCCCTCTTTCTGATTTATGCACCTTTTAGCAGGTGCGCAGGTACAACAGATGTTTTGCCCCACGAACCTACAAGCGTAATCTTTTAGGCGTGCCTGGCAGCCTGCGTTTCTATCAAATTATTTTCAGGGCAGCGTGCAGGTGACAACAGCTTGAAAAATGAAGCAATCCCGTGGGCTCTAGCAGCTATGAAAATGGAGTCTCTTTATTAGATCATCTTTCTCGCTCTTACAATGCTATTTAGAGCCGTCGTAATGAGACGGATGTCATTGATTAATGTTTCCCCCTGCACGTGGCCTTCTGTCGGCTTACAAGCAAATTCACTGAACAAGGTTAGACATCGGTCAATAAATCAAAGTAGGCAAGCTTGATCATCTAATGGCCACTGTGTTCATCAGAAGACTTCTTTGATTAGTTCTTGAGCCATATGCTCAGAAACGGTTGTCATCAACAGTCTTGTTGAGGTGAAGTTGTATATGGTCTAATTTTAACAATCTGAACTAAAAAATACACGTTGAATGAATGATACTTTATTGATCCCATAAAGGAAAATTACAGTTCAGAACAACCCGTTCAAGAGATATAGACGAAACACAACAGACTTGGAGAGCAGGTGCCCATGGTCCAGCAGCCATAAGAGGCGCTACTCTTAAAAGAAAAAAGAAATACCAACATGAGGATAAGTGAGGATAAAAAAAAAAAAGAACATCATGCTATGTTCAATGTAATTGTGACAAAAACCCCCATCAAGTTCTGGTTTAAATAAACGAAATACTAATATTGACCCAAGTAAACATGGGTATAACAACAGAAACAGTCTTAACATTTACAGTTTCATTTCATAACATATGACTTATTTTTATAATTTTCAATATTTACGATTAAAATGTGCTATAACCAATTATTTTTAAACGTAAGCTGACATCTAGAAATTATCTAAAGACCCCCACTTGGAATTTCCTGAGCCCACATTGGAGTTCTGATCCCAACTCTAGAAACCACTGTGCTATAATGATGCCATTACTACAGTGTCATTTAGTCTGGTATGTATTTTTAAATTAATATAAACAAAAATCCCAACCCCAGTTGAAGTTTCTACATATTTTGTTGTAAAATCAAGAATGTGATTAAAGAGAAACATGTATTTATCACTTTATGAGCTAAATGATTTTTGTTTGTCAGCTGTTGTGATTTTGGTAAAAGAAAAATACAAAAAAAATGTGTAGTACTTAGATAAAATTGAATTGCTGTGCTGTTTAAAGATGTGACCATAACATAAAACAATTTCTTGTTATCAAGCCGCAGCCACATTTACGTTTTCCTGTGTCACGTGCTTTTACGCCAGTGTCTCATGTAGAAGAGTAATTAGGTTTTTATTGCTTCGATGCTTTGCATCAGCAAGCAAAACACCATGCGTGGCCTTGCTGATCACGCCGAGTTAGCAGTCTGTTTACAAATGACACATGAGGCCACCCCCCCCCCACCGTTTTCTGCATTTAGCACACACTACAGCTGAGCACAAAGCAATAATATTATTCTCAGGTGGTGCTTTTCACATCCCTGTCACAATCCTTAAAGATCAATGTCTCCTGCCTGTTTTCGTTCACATATAGCTCATGATTAGTCAGTAGAAATATGATTAATTGTCTTGTTTGTTCCTAGAAGGCTTTAAATAAGGGGGGTTGGGCGGGAGGTTTTGATATTCCCCAGGCGCAGTCTCGTTGCCGCGGTGATGTAATGATGCACCAGTCCTTTTTCCCCCCCTTCAGGGCAAATGTTGGAGACATTAACGACCGGGCGGCTCAGCAAAGCACCTGAGCTTTTTTGTTGTTTTGAAACATTGCATCATGGCTTTGGGGCAGGGGGGGTGATGTCATCCAGGGTCTCCAGGCTTCTCTCACACCGTCTCCGCCTCCCACTCACCTCCCCCTGCTGCTTTGACTGGATCGGCTCCAAAACCGGCTCGTACTACGCTTCTTTCTGTCTGTCTGAGGCAGAGCGTTTGTTATTCAAAAAGGGTTTGAGCCCCAGCTGTCTGCATACATAACGAATGAGACAAATAAATTGTTTTTGATTTTGTTCTTAAATGTGATTTGAATATTTTCCAAAAAAGAAAAGTTTTGCATAGAGAGGATATCTTTGTGTCATTGTATTTTTTTTGCACACAGTTTGAAGATTTGAAGCTTGGAAATCACCTCATGAATCATTAATGAACTTCTGCTGTTCAGGATTACTCATTGATTTTCCTTATTTTTTGTAACTGTATGAACTCTCAATTAACCAGCTAATACTGAATATTTCCCATCACATCTTCCTTTGTCCAAAAAACTAAATTAAAACTATTCCAAAATTTAGTGTTTTAAATGCTTTATATTCAGATTTATGTTGGGAAATGTCAGAGCTGCTGTCTAATGGATGAAAGATAGAAAAATGACTGATGCTGAAAATGGCACGACAACAAAATTATGAGCAAAACAAATAAAAATGGTTGTCACATTGCAGCTTGAGTTTTTCATAGTAGGTTAAGGTTGGGGTTAGAGAAGGTGTCTGTTATGACAGCCAATCATTTTGTCCTTTGTGAGTTGTTTGTGAACTAACTTTGAGGACATCTTTCTCTAAAAACCAATGCATTACCTGTTTATAAAATATCTCATGAACGACTGGACAGATTTTATTAAAAGTCTAAATGATTTTCAGTAGAAGTGACGTATGTATTGATCCCAAAACCTTGTGCTGAAGCAAATGAGAGCAATTTACATCATATACTCTTATGAGAAACATGAGATTGTGCATGTTATTTTCAAGGTTTGACCATAATTTCTCGACATCAGATGATAATGTAAAACTATGGCATGAAAGGGGGTGAGCAGTATGCATTCCTTCAAAGAATTCCAGGTTGGTTTTGTGATTGTTGTGTCCTTCATTTTGCTGGTAATCTTGAGTGGAACCTTCTGCTTTTCCAACATCCAGCATCTCCAAAGACAGAGCTCCCACTTGAACAAAAAAAAAACACATTTGTCTCTTTACCTCATAAAGTTTATTTTATTTATATGTTTTTTGGAGCCTTTCTGGTGACGTTGCAGCTCATTGTAGCTCAGCTAAGTGAGGGTGAAGCAGCACAGTCTGCTGCCACTTTTTCTCTCTCTCTGTTATTCTCTCTCCTCCCCTTCCTCCTTTTATTTCGGCATGTCTTGCTGCCTCCGTTGCCACAGCAACTGAAAGTCCTGGAGGGTGTGTAAGGGGGCTGGGTGGGTGCAAGAGAGAGGGGGTCTTGTGCTCACCCAGTTGCCATGGCTATTCCACCTGAGTGACAGTGTGACACAGTTGTTACCAGTTTAGGCGTCCTCTGTGTTCAGCGCATTTTTTTTTTATTTTAATGTTCCACATAGCTCTCCCTCACTATCCATCAACCTTTTTCTTACTCACTCTCTCAAGAGGAAGTGCTACAACTTCCCCACCCAGGAAATGGCTTTCCTGTGATCCGTTGCCATGCCAACCAGCTCCAGCTGCTGTTTTGTAGAAAAAGAGAAGGATGATGGCCTTGCTCAGTCTGTTCTCCTCTCTTCAACCTTCTATCATCCATCCATCTGTCTGCATAAGGTTTTGTTCAGGCTTAAGCTTTCTCCTCCTTTTTTTCATTTGCTCATCCATCCTTTTCTCATTTCTGTGTCTTTATATTGGAGGGGGTGTTGTCAGCCCCCACCCTAGAGGAGCACAGCCATAGCCGCTCTTACAGCATCACTGTCAGGCAGGGAGGAGGTCCTCACTGCCCACCTCCTCCTCCCCTCCTCCAACCCTGACACACATACAAACAAACCGCTGGGTTTAACGCACAGAAGCTCCACGGAGGCTGCAGGCGTTATAATCTGATGGTGCACAAAGACGTTTGTGTGTGCTGTTTCACTTTCGTAGGAGGGAGGGAGAAGGAGAGAGGAAAGGCGTAGGGAGAAAACGTGAGTGAAAGTGTTGTCAGCCATTTTTCTCATCTTTTTTTTCCCCCCCCGTTTTTCTGCTTTTTGCTTCTTCTTTTTTCGACTGGAGATGTGATCGTCAAGAGCCCGAAGCAGCACGCAATTCCTTTCTTGGATAAAAGGATATTATTTTCTTTCAATCCACCGTCTCCTCTGTGGTTTTAATCTCTCTGGGAAGATATATATATATATTTTATTTTTTTTTTTGACTGGAATAAACGCAGGTGGTGTCGCTGATTTGGAGAGCTCAATCAGGCCCAAGGAAGAAGGAAATCAGTGGATACTCCCAAAACTGTGAAGAGAGACGGTGCAGCTGAGGGAGGGGAGAGGGCGGGCAGCTCGTAGGGCACGATGGGGGTCTCCGCTGTGGCATAGAGCAGCTCCGAGATGTTAGATGTCACCCCGGTGAATATTTTTTCATTATGAAACCATTAGCAGCAGCAGACAGCAATGGAGTCCCGAGCCAGCAAGATAAAACCCCGGTAAGTAGCCTATCGATGTGCAACATTTTCTCTCTCCTTTTTTTTCTTCTTTCATTTAAGACCCTGTAAATATGATTACTGGCACCATAATGGACGTGCATCAGGTTTCTATTGAGCCTGGGTAGAAAACCGAATGAGCAGATCAGAGGCTTGTCGTTGCCTCAGATGTGTGTCAGTGTGTTGGACTAGAAACGACCGCCATGTGCTCACTGCCTCTGACGCACGCAAAACACGCGCACAGTTGCGTAAATTTTAGGGTCTCCGTGGATTTTATCTGATAAATTTTAATGCCACCAAAATGTGAATATTTGACTATCTACCATTCATAATGTTATTTAAACGATTGTCAGTAGTAATTTAGTAGAAACATACATGACAGTCATTCCTTAAGGAAGTCCTTATTTATGGGTCTGCAATAATAACCAAGTATTTAAGAGAGAAAATGAGACTTTTTTCTAATAAAGGTGACATATGCACTTTAAGAAATTACATTTGAGTGTTTAAAAAGCACCATTGCTTTAGGCTTGATTTTAACAGTTCAAAGTCATAAAAAGCAGATTTTACTCCAGTAAAGTAATAATATAAGATATTAAAGCAGCTAAATATAAAATGCCTTACTTTTGTGCATTACTTTTTAGATGAGAGGTAACCATTTCTTTTAAATAACTAAGCTATTTCCTCTATATGCTTTCGCAGGAATTGCAGATTGTTTTTTTGTTTGCTTGTTTTTTTTGTTTTTTTTTTACATTTCCACAACAATCAACTTTAGTGGAACCAATTGACACAACTGACTGGAATAGTTCCAACATTTCCCTTTTTTATAAGCGTTCAGATTTAGTTCACCGGAGCTTTACCAGCCCATGCTACAGATGTATGATTGGCTATACCTGGTTAAAATGAGCTACATTGGCTTTTAAAAGAGCACACTTAATTAGATTCTAAAGTACTTTGTTTTAAATCACCAGCTGAAATAGTTTCAACCAGTTGTTGGTTGCTGCTGGCGCTGTCCGTGGTGCTGGAAGCAGCCTGCTGCTCCAGCAGACACTTGGAGGCTCGAGATGATCTGTACTTGAACAGTAAAGGGATTGATCGACTGTCAGTGCCGCTGGCATCACTCACACACTAGGACCACACACACAGGCGCACTCACGTGGGCTATACATCTCTCTGATGGACCGTTCCTGGGTTACAGAGCACAGATGCTGAGCGAAAAAAATCACCTTAATATTCCTGTAATAGCCATAGATGTGTCAGTGTTGATGAGTTATCCCATCCTCCCTTCTCACACTTTATTCTGCTTCCCCCAGGGAGGCCCGCAGGATACTAAGGCCTCTGACAATCTTTGCATGAAGTCGGTGCTTACTGTGACTTTCTGAAACTGCTGTTTAACAAGCAAGTTTCATGGTTCTCCTTTTCTTTTCTTTTTTAACGTTTGCTGTCAAAAATAATTCTTTCTGAGAGCTGATCTGTTTTTAAAGCAAAATGTCCGGAAATTATGTTCTCACACATCTATGGCAGGACTTAGCATGCAAACACGAAGAGCTCTTTCTTTTTACATGTCGATCTTATCCTTCATTTTGCGTTTTAGTGACTGTCACAGTGACATAAACCTGGTGATATTTTAGTAATTCAACTTTTGGAAAATACTAAAGATGTCTTTCAAATCTCAATGTTAATAGAAAAAAGCAAACCGCTGCCACGCAACCCTTATTTCTAAATAAATGTTAATGTTATTGGCAGAATAAAATAGTGTCTAAAGCTACAAAGCAAATATAGTATTTAAGAGATGTACGTCAAACTAAATAAAACATGTAAACTAGACCGCTGGATAACGTCATTGATTGGCAGATTTTAACTCCTCTGTTTTAACATTCATTTTTTCAGCTTCCCTCGTGCTCTCGTTTCTCTGACTTGTCTCCCTGCCCCTTCATTTGACTTTTGTTTTCCCATGCCTTTTTGCATACAAACGATTGTTTGTGTAAATAATAATAAATCTCAGCAGGAACTACCCCTACGGGCCAACAGATCTTATTACAGCACTGGCGTCGCAATTTAGTCCCATCACAACTGGCTGGCCATAAAAACACTTCCATGTTGTGTTTTAATGTTCATTTTTTTTGTTCTAAGAAATGCATTTTATCTTTACACCACACATTTATGTTGATTTTTCAAGTTATTTTTATTTTATTTTGATTTTTATGACAGCATTGCCATTACCTACTGCCAAAATAATAAATTCAAAATGACAGTAATGATGGTATCTTGGATTGTGTGTTTGTAAGAAATTATAATGCAAACAGCAGATTTGTGTGGCCTTGACTGGTGGTGCTGTAACTGGTGAAGGGAAAGTCCAGAGAACATATCAGGCAATTTTAATTGGACACGCTGCCAAAGGGGTTTTAATCTCTTTATCCAAAAGGCTCAGGAAAACGAGAAGCTGCAGCCATAGTTGGAGAAAGTGTGTGCTTCCTCTGCTGTTTAAACTGTTTAAAGTTATAATCACATGTACAACTATAATATTTAGCTGCTTAAACTCATAAATATGAATCCTTAGTTTAAATCTACCAAGGAAAACAATATAATCTGACAATTTAGAGAGCTAATATTTTTTGTTTTTTGTTTTTCCACTGGCTGAAACTGATCACCATCAGGAAGGGTCATTTCATGTGGTAGCACTGATTCTGTAGCTTCACCTCCAGGAGGTTTAGACATTGAGAGGCAGCCAGTGCCTCCACCCAGCAATCTAGGTCATTAGGTCTGTAATGTAATTTAAGGAGCACCACATCTGCTCACATGTAAGCAGTGCTGAGAGTTGTGGCTTGAGCATTGCCTAATCCTCCTGTGACAGCTGATTGTACGTATTTTCAACTCGTGGTCCTTTGGAGCTCTTTTTTATCTGCAGGACAGAGACATATCAAAGGTTGAATGATCATCACAGTCAGAACATTTTAATGTTTATTATATCGCTAACAGATTTAAGCCACAGAACGATAGTATGGATTTTTGCAAATCGACTGGAGTAAACAAAACAAGGTACACGTTTGGCCTGGTCATTGGGCACCAATTGAAAATGCTTAACAAGTGGGTTGTTTTGGCATCCAGTTTGACCCAGTGTGAATTCCACTGGGCCAAAAAGGTCAATGGACCACCACATGCTCATGGACTGAATGGATCCCGGCTTATTGACTGACAGACGGATGACCTAAATGAGCGGAGAGGAAGGATTAAGCGTTTATTATCCTCTCCCTTTATCTAGCTTGCCTGCCCTCACTTTGTTCTCAACAACATCCCCCCTTAACTTGTCATGAAAACCAGTCATTATTTTCATTTTATTCACATGCCTGGTTTGATGATCATATCGATTATTGTTCCATATGTTCTCTGATGCATCAGAATTACTTAGTTTACTACAAACTCCACCTAAATACTATAGTAAAATATGTGATGTATATTATCAGTGCAACCTTTGTAATCAGAGTATGCTTTGCTACTTCTAAAGATAAAATTTGAAAGACCTTCAGAAGCCTGGAAAACAAGGCCACTTTAAAAGATTACAAGAAAATTTGACTCCTTGGATGCACAACTTAAAGAAATAAGGGGTGACTTTTGCACAGTATTTTCTGTTTCAGTTGCTGTCATCAAACTTATAAAAAACAACATTAATTTAAAGATATTTTTGTGTTGCTACCTATGCCAAGACATGTTTATTAGTAAATAAGTAAATACATTAATAAAGTAATGCTATTTAAAAAAATAAAAATAAAAAATGCAACTATTTTTGGTGAATTTCAAGTGCAGTTAAAATAAATCATAAAAATGGGGGTGGTGGCCATCGTGGGTACAAAGCAGGTCGAGGTGGGTGTGATAACGGTAGAAGTAAAATGAGAAAATCTGAAATGAAATAATGCGCAAGACCTAGATACAAGTATGGCAAGCTGTGCACACAAAAATAGGTCATGATTAAAAAAAATTGAAAAAGCTTCTCAAAATGCGACTGCACATCCTAAAATTGATCCTAAATACAAAATTCAGTGAGACTGCACTGAAAATAATTGCCTATTTTCTCACAAATTTGAGTCGTCAACTAGTCTCTCACAGTCACTGCCCACTGAGATACCACCCTTAGTTTTCTGGCGTCTGTGTAGAATCCTTGGATTAAAATCAGAATTAAAGAAAACAAAAAACCTTCTCTTATAAATTCTAGCAGAGTAGCTGTAGACCACAAATGTTGAATAGTTTATCTAAAAGATCACAGCTTATATGTTCTTTGTATGTAAAACAGCAACATGAGAGTTATATGAGGGAAATAAGATAAGATGAGATAAGATAAGATTTTCAGCCCAGTTACAGACACAGAAACTCATCACACAGCACCGTCCAGCCTGTTATAATAACTACAAATTCAGCTGGAGGCATTCAAAGGGAAGTGAACCAGACAAGGGGATGGGAAATGGCAGCCTGAGGGGGGTTAGTGACTGACTGAGCCCTCCGGTCGACCGTTTTGGTTAGTGCAGCCAGCCAGATAATTAAACGTGATGGAAATCTTTGACACAGTGTAATCACATCACACCTCTGTGCTGGAGGAGCTCGACTGTCTGGCTCTCACTCTCCTCACACTGACAAACCAAGACACTTTGTGAATTGATACATCCAACTTTTCCTCATTTCTTCTCTCAAACAGCTCAGGATACATTTACTTTCAAATTAGTTTACAGCAACAAATCTTCAAAATGTACTGTGGGTCAGTGTTGTGAATTTCAAGCCTTCTTTTTGCACAGTGTTCCTTAATGATGGCTCTTTTCCTTCCATCTGGAAATGCTTAAAGTCATGATACAGATGTGTGTGAAAGTGAGTTAAATAAAAAATTACAGTACCTTGAAAGTAAATAGTTGAATTGCATTGTTACTTTAAAAAGTTTGCTCATTATTTGCATTTCATGTGAACTTTTTCTTATGTGACCCCTTAGAGATGTTTCTGTGTTTGTCCGTGTCGTCAGTGTCGTCATTATCAGGTCAGATTAGACTTCTTGTTATATCTGTTCAGAAATTTTCTCACACAAAAATGTGTTTTTTTTTTCTATAGATTTTACTATACTTTGCATTTAATAAATACATATTTTTAAAAATCCTGTTCAAACATTCTGATTAAAAAAAATTGGATTTTTCCCCCCTAAAGTAGACCAGTTAATTCAGCCCAATTTGACTTTTGGGTTTAAAGATGTAATATTAGTGATCTGCCACATGCAGAAGTGGAACTGAAAGTGAGTCAAAGCAAATGTTCTCCCCGCTGGATATCAAATATACATACATATATATATATATATATATATATATAAGATAGGTATATATAGGTAAATAAAACATACGGCTATAAAATATTCACATCTGTAGACTCCATAAACCAGTTTTGATGGTTGGATTAAATTCATAATTTACTCCTGTGACTCTCAAATCAAGTAAAATAGTTTAATTTTAACACTGTTTTGTAGAAAAATTGAAGTATTTGCGGAAAAGGATAATTGCCTCTCGTAAATAACTTGTGGTAGCTTCAGGTGGGGTTTAGTGTTTGGGCAATGACTGCGTGAAAGGTTCTAAGTATCCATTTGTCCGTCTGATACTTTATCATCAAAAAATAGTCACAAATACTGTATGAAAAAGTAAATTACCTACCAAAATGTAAGAATGCATTAATCAACTAGAGAAACTGCATTTCCTGCGAAAATGCGAGTGTGAATGCCTGTAGCTGAAAACTTTAGCTGAAAGCTGCTGAATGTAAGCTGAAAGCAACTGCAACGAGAATAAGTTTCACAAAGTAGCAGAAAAAGCATTAAAAAGTAGAAAAAAGCACAAGAATAGCAAAAGAAGTTGAATTTAGGCTGAAATAGCAGAAGAAAGCTAACAGCTTAAATAGCTGAATTTAGCAGAAAGCAACTGTAAGAAGCATAAATAAATCAAATTAGCAGAAACAACCACTAAAAAGCATAGATTAGCATAAAAATAGCAGAAATGAGTAGAAATATAGATGAATTAGTAGATAAAAGCTAAAATTAGCTAAAAAGTAGCTAAAATTGACACA
>JARVJO010000269.1:1659908-1684713 GCA_031762555.1 Cynodonichthys magdalenae
GATAGATAGATAGATAGATAGATAGATAGATAGATAGATAGATAGATAGATAGATAGATAGATAGATAGATTTTGTTGCAGACTCAAAGTCCAATCAATAACAACAATAACAAAAGTGTAAAAGTACATAAAAAAGACCCCTAACAATTTAGGAGGCAGTCATAACAATGTTTCGAAAATACAGATGTATATCTTACTGCACTATATTCAAAATTTACAAGCTAGGATATTTGCTTGAGCAAATAACATTCAAACCTGACGGTTAATATCCTCATCATCTGATAAACTGTCTGTCAACACACATACTTATACAGTTTAAGTAAAGATTTTAGACTTTTAATACATTCAAGTGATGATTAACCAACAACCTGCTGAATGAAACTTAATAAGCAGTTTTATTTTCATTTTAAAGCTCAAGAAGATACCGCTTTGTAAAGCATTTATAGTTTTGTTAGCATGCAGACTTTGATTAGCATGTTACCAGCAAATCCTTTTTTTTTTTCCAATCCAACTTTATTTGTAAAGCACTTTTTGCACCACAGCAGACCAAAGTGCTGTACAGAATCAACATTCAACCAAAACATACAGGGAAAAAATAAAAGCAGGAAATAAAAAAACAGAAGTAAAAACAGGAAATGAAAATAGTAAAATGCCTAAAACCTAATTTCAAATCTACAATAAAATCAAGAATATTTTTACAAAAAAATAAAATCTGGTACAAATGGACAACACAACCCCTTAAACAGTGAAAACAGAGAAAATAAGTGGTTTTTAAGTAGAGTTTTAGATTATTTCTAAAGAATTAGTTTGGATTTGATCCACGTTGACACCCCTCTCAGTTCAACTCCAGTCATGGGTCAGTTTGTGCAGCAGCTCTTTAAACTCACACAGAGGTCATGGACTGATTTGTCAGCCATTATTTTTGGCTCGCCTCAAAGTTTTTTTTTTTTTATAAAAAAAAAATTGATGTTTGGCTTTGTGTTCTCCCCGTAATGATTTCTTCTCTTGCCTGGACTGCGACGATCTGTTTTGATACGGCTCGTGCTTTCCTTGGCAGAAACTAGGAAGATGCTCGATGCTCGCCTTAGAGTGTCAAGAACTATTGTATTTTTGTTTTTAATTTATCCAATTTTTTTTTGTCCTTCTCACAGAGCAATTACTGGAGTTCATGCATCAGCTGCCCGCCTTTGCCAACATGACCATGTCGGTGAGGAGGGAACTCTGTGCTGTCATGGTCTTCGCTGTGGTTGAACGCGCCGGCACCATCGTTCTCAATGATGGAGAGGAGGTGTGTTGATGCAAAGTCATGCACACATAACCCCCTGTCTAGTGACCGTGTTTTATATTGAATTGTGTTTATGTATTGTGCGTCTGCCTCTCAGGGAGCTGAACCTTATTCTCACCTCCACACACCAACAAATCTTTTCTCTTTTGTATTTTATGTTTTTTTCTGCTCTATTAAACCTGAATGGCTGACATCACTTATCGGTGGGTGCTTCTAGCATCCCTTAGGCACCCAAAGCTGGACCCGCTTAGCGTTTCTCTTTCCTCACAGGTCAAGACATGACATTCAGTTTGAAAGAAGACAATTTGCTTATTTTTCACTAAAATGCACTTTAACAAAAGAGTGCAGTATTTGTCTCTATGGTCTGGCTTCTACAATAAACGGATGCTTTAAGGGAGTTCTGGGTTCACTGAGCACTTTTTTTTTCTGTTTCTGAGCCTGCAAAATGTCATTTTTAGAGAATTCTTGTGAACAACTTGGGCCATACCACCCTGTACACTCCAAACCTCGTCTGATCTTGGAAGATAAGCAAGATCAGGCCTGGTTAGTACTTGTAATGTAGGGGTTGCACCCACATTGGAACATTAATAAGAGAAAAGTTTGGACCATAACAGGTCGTAGGTCGCCTTCTATGAAGGATGAGTAAAGTTAGTAACAACTTGGATTATTTGGGTGTTTTCTGCATCGTAGAAATCATAGGACCCTACTAGTGGTTTACCTTCTTCATCCGTTTTAAAGCCAAAGTAATCCCAAATAGGCGACTTTTTATATTTTTTGGCAACTAGTTCCTCCATTTTTGGACATTTGTGTTCTATCAGAAAATCAGTCTGTACATGTTCACATTGCTCCGCCCACACAAAAGTCCAAACGCCACCTGCGCGAATATATCACCCATCATTTGTTGGACTGATGAATAACGGTTTGTAAAATGCTACATATCGCCCAACCTTACTATGAAATTACCTCATTTGTTTTTGTAGGTGAACAAAAGCATGTTAGTCAGCAACCATTCACAAATTTTGTTTTCCTATGTTTATTTTCTTTTATTAATTTTCTTCTTTAAATATCTAACGGCTGTGTTTGTGTTTTATCGCTCCAGCTGGACTCGTGGTCGGTGATCTTAAACGGCTCCGTGGAGGTGACGTACCCCGACAGCCGGACTGAGATCCTGTGCATGGGGAACAGTTTTGGGGTGTCACCCACCATGGAGAAGGAGTATATGAAAGGTGTAATGAAGACCAAGGTGGACGACTGTCAGGTAAGAACTTCACTTTTACCTTCTTGTTTGCTTCAGACTGATATTCTTGTGAATAAGTCCATTTATCCTTTACATTTTGGTGTGAAAACATGGCAGGAATCCTGTCATCTTATGACATAAATCCTGCTGTGACCCACTTGTGCTGAAAATCTTTGCACTTGTGACACCAAACGACGCTTGAGGCAGTATCAACCCGTAACGTGAGGCATTTTAAAAGACAATGAGCCATCTTGTGCGAGCTGTAAGATCACTTATTCGCATCACGGGTTTAATGGAGATAATGTACTCAGCAGTGAGAGTTGACACACTGAAATGTGTGAAATTTTCTCATCACCAGGCCTGGATCAGAACACCATAGCTGCTAATGAGCAAAGTTGTTTTTTGTCCATGAAACAATAGTTTTGCATTAGTTAGAATCTGTTTAATTGCACAGTCAGGTTGATCCAGTATTAAATTGTCACAAACACGTAAACAAATCAATGCAAAACTGTTACTTTATCTCTACGGTTTGTTCAAAATTCTGCCTAAAGCCTGTTTTTTTCTGTTCTTTTTATTTTTCAGTTTGTCTGTATAGCCCAGCAAGACTACTGCTGCATCCTCAATCAGGTTGAGAAGAATATGCAGAAAGTAGAGGAGGAAGGAGAGATCGTTATGGTGAAGGAACACCGTGAACTGGACCGGACCGGCACCAGGAAAGGACACATCGTCATCAAGGTGACAAATCAGCCGTCGTTCATTTTCAGGCATTAAAACCTTGAAAGGAAAACATTTTAAAACAAAATTGTGTTAAACATCAGGGCACACCGGAGCGCCTCACCATGCACCTGGTGGAGGAGCACTCAGTAGTGGACCCTACCTACATCGAGGACTTCCTGTTGACCTACAGGACTTTCCTCTCCAGCCCCATGGTTGTGGGCAAAAAGCTCCTGGAGTGGTTTCACGACCCCAGTCTCAGGGACAAGGTACGGGCAGCAGAAAACTCCCCATCCTTTCTGATTGTTGTGCTTCATCTGAAATAGCGTAGTCATCAAATACTTGAAGCAGTAGTTCTGCTACTGTTTTGCTAATTTAAGCTTTTAGCAACAATTTAGCTAATTTTGCCTGTTTTGGTTTTGACGATTTTAGCTTTTAGCTTTCAGATGTTATACCCACTGTTTTAACTTTAAACAATTCATTTACAATTCTTTCTCCAACAAATATCAACAAAATCCCTCATGCTGCTCAAAATGTAATTTCTCTAATTTAAATATCAGAGACAATATATACAGTTAGAAACAACTTAATGATGAAGTACACTGTCAAATAAAGACTTTGTTCTCGTGTGATTGATACGTTTATGCAAAAATATAGACACATTTGTATATTTAGCAAGAATCTTTGGACATTTTTGGGTCAGGTATAAGCTACTCAAGCGAAACACTTTGCCGACCTGTAATTTCTGCAGGTTACACGGGTAGTCTTGCTGTGGGTGAACAATCACTTCAACGACTTTGAGGGAGACCCCGCCATGACTCACTTTTTGGAGGAGTTTGAAAACAACCTCGAGAAAGAGGTAAGCATTTAAAACAGATTTGCAACACTTGTAAATAAAAAAGATGATTTATTATTTTTTTTATTTAATTGTTCTCCTGTTCCTCATTCAGAAAATGTGTGGGCATCTCAGACTGTTAAATATAGCGTGCGCAGCTAAAGCCAAGCCGCGGCTGGTGACGCTGACCAAGCCATCCAGGGACTCTCCTCTGGCCTTCAGCCTCCTCGCAGGTCAGGAGAAAGGTTTCTCCATCTTTATTGATGCTGTGGAGCCAGGCAGCAAGGCAGCAGAGGCCGGCCTTAAACGTGGAGATCAGGTAACTTTTACATTAGGATTCATTGTTGAGCTACTATTGAGGCAAATATTGCTGAACAATTGTTTTATTTGTATATAATCGAACTTACTTTTGGAGTCTATTCAGCCTCAGCAAGTTCAAAAAGTGCTTTTTTATTTCTGTTGTGACTGTGAAGAAAAATTACTCCAGTTGGGCGCATAGAGAGCCCTCAAATTGATCTTTTCTTCCAGTTGGAGCTCATTTTTGTTGTGAAATTGGTTTTGCATTTTGATCCAACTAGCATTAAGGAGGTCCTTTTTGTGGGCACCCCGTGTTGACTTTCTACTCACAAACTTCTCAACCATTTTCACACTCTGCAGGCTTCTCAGCTTTAAGCAAAGTCTCTTAATCCTTGAAACCATCTTGAGAGTGTCTGGATGTGAGTTAAGCCCTCTTGACTCCAAACATCCCCTGCAGCTGTTTCCCCCAAAAGGAAGCAGCGGCACCGACTTCCTTGGAAGCTTTTACTCTCACACGACTCACGCCGTCCACATTTTCCTGCTTCAGTCACTGTCATCCCTCATTTTGGGCCCACTTATTCAGAACTTTAGTGTTAATCTGAGGTATTTGTCATAAAACCATAGAGACTTGAGCTCCATAGCTCTGTAAGTAGGTGCCTAGAGATGTCATAACACAGTGGATCTTAAACTTTTCATGGTGCACCTCCCTTTGGAGGAAGAAACACTGCAACATGTGAAAGGGACTAAAGCATGATGACATTATTGCTCTTTTTTTCTGTTGTACGGTTCCCTCCCTGCTCATATTTGTGGCTGGTATTGTTACACTACTGTAACTGCAGCATCTCTTCCTTTTTGCAGATATTGGAGGTGAATGGGCAGAATTTTGAGAATGTCCAGCTCTGCAAAGCCAATGAGATTCTTAAGAACAACACCCACTTGTCCATAACTGTGAAGACAAATCTTTTAGGTAATCTTTATGTTCCTCCTCTGCCTTATATCCTGAAAATATGGCAGTAAAACGCCACCAACTCAAACAGGGTTTCACTCGTGAAGGGTTTCTAGCTCATCTTCTCTACCTTCGTTTATTTTTCTTTTAGTGTTCAAAGAGCTGTTAACGCGGCCAGAGCACGAGCACGACCTGGATGTGGACGAGGAGCACGACAGGAAGAACGGCGCGCCCCACCTGCCAAAGATCGGGGACATCAAGAAGGCCAGCCGCTACTCTATACCAGACCTGGCCGTGGACGTGGAGCAGGTCATGGGCTTGGAGAAAGCCAGCAAGAAGGCCAAGTCCAATACAGTCGGAGGTCGCAACAAACTGAAAAAGATCTTTGACAAGACGCTCACCAGCATCCTGCCCCCCAAACCTTACAAGTAATACAATCTCATCCAATCAGCTGTTAGGGTTTAATTATAAAACCTGCAGAACCTCGGTGTCCATGTTGACAGATGGTTTTGATAGAGCTCCAGATCAGTGTATTCAACTAGAAATATATTTTGTGTATTTTTTAACACAGATGCTGCCCTCTGTTTGTTGTTGACAGAACTGCTCTCTCACCCCCTTCCCTCTACCCTGCTGTCTGTCTTGTTTCCATAGTGACGTCTGCGTAGGCCAATCACAGGACGACAGTATAGTCGGGATGAAGCAGTCCAAACAGATCCCACCAGCTCTGCCGGTGAGTGGGAACCTCTCCTCGTCGAATCCAGACCTCCTGCAGTCTCACCACCGCATCCTCGACTTCAACAACCAGCCTGGTGGGTATTTTATCTCTTAGAGGGTTTTAATAAGAGACGGAGATCTCTCTTAGGTCAATATACAGAAACATTTATTAATTCCCTTTTTCAGATTTCATTAGATTTAGCAGGAGCATTTATTTCATTCCTCTTCTCTCTTTTCTTAGACATTCTCTTTTGAGATGGTTGTACAAACATAACCTCAAAAAGGAATTCACATTATTCAGCCTAAATGTTAAAAACCACAAACATAAAAACTATTTTATTCTCAAATATATTTTAATCTCACGGGGCGGCACGGTGGCTCAGTTGGTAGAGCTGACTCTGGCTTCCTCCCACAAACCAAAAACATGACTGTTCAGTTAATTGATAACTCTAAATTGTCCCTAGGTGTGAGTGAGAGAGTGAATGGTTGTTTGTCTCTGTGTGGCCCTGTGATGGACTTGCGACCTGTCCAGGGTGTAGCCCGCCCCTCGCACTCTGACTGCTGGATATGGGCACCAGTGACCCCCGTGACCCTGAAAGGAAGAAACGGGTATAGATGATGGATGGATATATTTTAATCTAAAAAATGTCATGATTTGTTAGGAATAATAAAACTTTTAGACACAGTTTTTACACATCATGTGTTAATCTGGTCCAGATTATTAAAACACGGCATCATAAATACTTAATGCTGATTGAATGTTGCAGTAAGCTGGGTCTTTCATTTTTTAATTTTCCCATTACAGCAGCTTCATAAAACTTTGGCTTCATTATAGGTTCATTCTTCTATTTTCTTTCAGTTCTTATAGGATAAAAATAAAATAGTTGCCTTGATGTTCAAATTATAAAAGATACATTGATTTACTTATGTTGTTCATGCTTCCAATTGAAAAAAATTACAATTCTTGATCAAAATAAATACAGTTTATTAAGGGTGCAACAATACATGTATCTATATGGAACCGTTCAACACACACTATGTATGGAACAATACAGATTTTTAACATTTATTTTATCAACTTGTCTTCTGAAGATGCTCTGTGTTGATCAGTGGATCTGTGTTCTACTACTCCACCTAGGCTGTATTGTCGAACACAGATCCACTGAGAAACTTGATGTTTCAGCAACATTTAATTTAAAAAGTGTACTTTTAATTAATTTCAATAAACTACAAGTTAAGAAGGGCATGGAAATTTCTCTTTTTTTGTATCGGAAAAAATATCAAATAATGAGACTTAAGTATGGAACCGAACTGAATCGTGAATTTTCTGTATCGTTTCACCCCTGCAATTTATTGTTAAAATATAAAATACTTGACAAAGTTGTGAAGAAAAATGATTAGTTTATTTCTAAAGCTCAGTAAAAAGTAAAACTCCTAATGAAAATTAACTGTTTATAGCAAAAAAGATTTATTAAACAGTACAAAATTAACTCTATTGCATCATTTGTTTTAACCTTTCAGTACCAGTCATACAGAGTGAGTACATTTTCCCCCATGTTTCTGCTTCTGTTTGCAAAGTTTTCCCTTATTCTTTTAATCACTTTTGGACTTATTGGTTAGCTGTACGTTTTTTGTACAGACAATAATAAAGTCAATTACCTAAATTTTGGGGTGATTTGTGTGATCTTCTGAATTTTCTTTCTGATCAAACCAATGAAATGTGAGATGCACCATGTAGGGTTGTCATCTTAAAGAGTGTGGTGTGATTTTACTCTCGAGGGGGTTTTCTGTTGTTACTTTCAAAGTTGGAGGTTCAACTTTTATGAAAAAAAAAAACGTAATGTTTCTTTTAAATTCAAATCAACCCATATTTACTGTGAAGATCATACCGATATATAAACTATGCACGCTCATGTAAATAAAAATGTATTTCCTCAGATATGTCAGACCAAGTGTTGCGGGTCTTCAAAGCGGACCAGCAGTCTCGATATATCATGATTGGAAAAGACACGACGGCTAAAGAGGTGGTGGTCCAGGCTATTAGGGAGTTTGCCCTGACTGCAGCAGCAGAGGCTTATTCTTTATGCGAGGTGTCCGTCACGCCAGAGGGCGTCATCAAACAGAGGCGGTTACCAGATCAGCTTTCTAAACTAGCTGACAGGATTCAACTAAGCGGCAGGTAATGTCATCTAAAGTTTATCGTGAGCCAACACCCAGATATTTAAATGTAATGTGTTCTGACTGGTTACCTTTCTTTCTATCACTAGATACTACCTAAAGAGCAACATGGAGACAGAGACGTTGTGCTCAGACGAGGACGCCCAGGACCTCCTCCGAGAAGGTCAGATCTCCTTGCTGCAGCTCAGCACCGTGGAGGTGGCCACCCAGCTCTCCATGAGAGCGTTTGAACTTTTCTGCGCCATCGAGCCCACCGAATACATCGACGACCTGTTCAAGCTGCGCTCGAAGGTCGGCTCCGTCAGCCTGAAGCGCTTCGAGGAGTCCATCAACCACGAAACCTTCTGGGTGGCAACGGAGGTGGTGCGGGAGCCCAACCAGCTCAAGCGCATGAAGATCGTCAAGCACTTCATCAAGATCGCCCTGCACTGTCGAGAGTGCAAAAACTTCAACTCCATGTTTGCTATCATCAGGTAAAATAAGAACATCATTCAGCAGTTCTACATCATACCTATAATACTGTTATAATGTAAATATTTCCCATACTGCACGTTGATGGTGTTGTATTTTACACTTTTGACCCCTTGTGGCTCTCTTCACAGTGGTCTCAACCTGGCTCCAGTCTCCAGACTGAGGGGAACGTGGGAGAAGTTGCCCAGCAAGTACGAGAAGCTGTTCGGGGACCTGCAGGACCTTTTTGACCCTTCTAGAAACATGGCCAAGTACAGGAATGTTCTTAACAATCAGAACCTCCAGCCACCAATCATCCCCCTGTTCCCAGTCATCAAAAAGGACCTCACCTTCCTACACGAAGGTACAGCAGAAACGCTCACTGATTGCATTTATGTATATTTTTTGACTGAATATATGGTTAATTGTGACAGAAAACTAATGTTGGGCAGAAATAAGTCAAAATATTTCAGGCATTTTTGCAGTAATTTATGTTAAGCAGATTAAATATTGTCACTTGAGGGTTTTAAATAAAATGTTTTAATTAAAATATACTAGGGGTGTAAGAAAATATCGATACACTGAAATATCGCAATATTTTATTTCCCGATACTGTATCAGTTTTATAAAGCCCCTGTATCGATTTTTAATTAAGGTTTAAAATACTGTATAAACTTTAGTGCCAATGGTTCATTTTTATGTTGTAGTTTAGCCTCCGACCACTAGTTGGCAGCAGTAAGCTGCCATTTGGCTCCTCTACTCCTAAAGAGCCAGAGAGTATAACTGTAGCTCAGACATTAGCATTGCCTCTTTCTCCCGACTGTAGTCAGCCTTCATGTTACAGAAGGCAGGCAGGCATTTGTCTAGCGCCCCGAGCTCAAGGGGTCCCAGAGGGACGGTACAGAAGTGGCCAAATGCAACGACCGTATGAAACAGTGCATTGAAATGACTGGTGTACTTGTGCTCCCCCATTAAGGTGCCCAGTGACAGCCGACAACAGACTTCATCTTTTTACTGAACTTTAGGATGACATCGGGATCGGGATACAATATATTGCGATTTTGCCATTTGTTGTCCAAAAATTCTATTAAAAAAAAAAATCTCAGTATGTTTTATATGAATTTTATTGTTTTATTATTGGCTATTGTTAGTGTGTTGGGTGGAAATCATTTTATAGTAAATTAATATTAAAATCTAAAAGCCGCCACAAATATATTATCAAACTATTTAAGGGCACATTTAGTATAACAATTGAAAACATGAATGAAATAAGAAATATGAAACAAATAAAAAATTCATATAAAACATACTGGCACACAGACTTTCTTTTGTATTTGGTGTAGTTTCAACAGTTCTTGTATGTTCCGACATGCTTTCAATTGCAACTTTGTGTTTTTTTATAGCTAGTTAGCAATTCATGTTATTGACTGAATTTACAGGCAATGACTCTAAAGTGGACGGGTTGGTGAACTTTGAGAAGCTTAGGATGATCGCCAAAGAAATCCGTCACGTCGGTCGCATGGCGTCCGTCAATATGGACCCGGCCCTCATGTTCCGTACCAGGTAAAGAGACTTTGTTAAAGAAAAGTTGATTGTTCTAATAATTATAAATCCCTCACCTTCCCTATAGGACCCGTCAGCACTTCACTGTTTAACAAACTCTGTGGGGTCAGTCAGTTCAGTTAGACTCAGTTGAATTTCTGCGGCACACTTTTCCTTCAAGCAGCTGTTGGTTTTGGCAACTGTTTCCCTACACACATTGTTGGCTTAAGATGGGCTCAGAGCTTCTGTGAAAGTGTCTTTGTTTAATTACGTCGTTTCTTGGTGGAGCGTTACATTTCGATTTTCTCTCTTTTGACTTAATTGTGGTGAAATTGCTTCTCTTTGGTGATCTCGGTGGTCTTTCCTGTCCTAAGCTTTTCGTCTCCTCTTTTTGTCTCTCTACTTTTAACACCCCCACCCTTCTGTTCATGGCACCCACCATGAAGGAAGAAGAAATGGAGAAGTTTAGGGTAAGTTTGGTAACCCTATCCTTGCTTCTTGATACAACTATCTGCCAACCCGCATTCTGCTTTGCTTCTTGGTTTTACTAACCAGTTTGAGTTCCTCCCACTAATTCTGCCTGACACTAACCTCAGGATACTGGATGTAACAAAGGTCACATGTGCTGACATAAGGTCACGCTGGCACTACTGCTGCGCTAACATTAGTGTGACCTTCTGTCATATACAACAAAATGCATGCAGTTTTTACCTGGCAAGATCTGATCTATCCCCATTATCAGGGATATTTACAGTTTTATTATTTCTTATTTTTACTTTCTACATTCTTGTGGTCAAATGGGATGTTATTGTCAGTCATCTGGAAAGAAAATGAAACTTTAGCTCATTTATCATGTTGCTATTTTTTTTTTATTATACTAGAATAATATTGTTGTAATACTGTTAGACAAAACAATTTAGGACCTTAAAATTACTGCCAAAACAAGCAAGATTTATTTTTATTTATCCGCCCCATGCCACCCAAAAAAGCACAAGTTCCTGTTTTTACTTGTGGCCATAAATTGGTCAATATATCTGGAAAATTGAGTCTGATAAAAATCATTACATTATAAATATTTGAACCGTTTTCATGAGACTTGTTTAATTTTTCATTTGTTTTTTACTGACCAAAAAAAAAACATGGCCCCACAATGCAGCCCCAGTTAGTCATGTTGCGTTTTTTTTCCCTCTCTGCCGACAGTTACTACTAGCTCTGACTCAAGCCACAGAAATGTAAACTATGACTGTGCTACAATAGTCACCCTCTCTACTCTTCTGTTGTTTGAGTTCAGCTGTCAATAACTCCCCCCACACCCCACCGGCTGCCTGGCGTGTCTGGCATGTTTTTGAGTGTCGAGAATTAAAAACTAAAGCTGCTCTCTGCATGTTTGAGTTAAACCGTGCTCCTTTTTTTAGCCCCCTAGTGTTTTAACAGCTTCAGCCTCTTAAAAGAAAAGGACTAAACTTTGAAGCAATTTGTTAATTTTTTATTTTTTATTATGTCTTTTACTTGTTGCGTGGACACAACCAGGTCTCTAAGTCAGGGCAGTGCCAACGCAGCCGTGCTTGACGTCAGCCAGACGGGCGGGCACAAGAAGCGGGTGCGACGCAGCTCCTTCCTCAACGCCAAGAAGCTTTACGAGGACGCCCAAATGGCCAGGAAGGTCAAACAGTACCTGTCCAACCTGAGTCTGGAAACGAACGAGGAGAGCCTGCAGACCCTGTCGCTGCAGTGTGAACCCTCCATCAGTACATGTAAGAGTGGGACGCGACTTCAAACCACTGCATCGTTTGAACCCCGCCAGTGCAGTTATGCTTTTATGTGTCATATGTGGGATGCATAATAGAAAATAAAAATGTTTCTGATGTCCTCTATGCACATTTTAATACTATAACTTGCAGAATTTTAATTACCGTAGTTGCACAGTATTTTAGAGTGTCGATAGGCTCCTTTCACCAAGGGAACGCTGATATACAATTCTAGTATTACATTTGTGATTCCTAATAATATGTAATTCTAAGCACTCAGGTGTGGAGTGCCCATTTCTTCTAAGACTCACTTTTCTAAGAGTCCAAAGCAAAAGACAGATGATTCTCAAGGATTAAGAAAAATAACTGAGGTGTATGTTGAGTTGCTCACTTTATTCCCAAACCTGATGCAGCAGTAGGAGACTCTGACTTTTTTTAAAGTGCATGTTTCTGTCTGCTCCATGTCCTGTCTGGCTATTTGAAACTCCGAATTGATGTCGGAGTGTCCAAATGAAGCCCAACAGTTTTACTTTCACAAGCGCAGCATAATGGCATTTCACCATGATGCTCCTCTTGAAATATTTAAACCTTTATTATAAATTCTTTTGGGATTATTTCGATATAACGGTTTATGTCTGCTCTTTAAATCTTCTTTGGCTCATATTTCACGCCGACATTTAAATCTTAACACAGAATCCGAATTAACGCCTTCTTTCTATGCTACCCAGTGCCCAAGAATGCCGGTGGGAAACGACCGGACACTTCTCCAGTTGTGTCCAGAGCTGCTAATCAGCAAAGAGGCCAGTTGACTAAAGGAAACCAGGCCCTGCAGGTCCCTGCTGTGGCCCTCTACCCATCCCGGAAGAGAGTCCCAGTCAAGGACCTGCCGCCTTTTGGTAAGAGCAAGAACATAAAGCATAATACCTGAGTTTTAAATTTTTCAAAATTACAATTGTGACCTTTTCTCTGCTGGTGGATGTAATTTATTTAAAGATAACCTTGGCTCTTTTTGTAATGTTGCAACGTTCCTGTTATTAGCAAACTGCAGAGCATTTTTGTAACGGTACTGCCACCTAGAGGTTATCTGGCAACAAGCAGAAAATCCCAGACAATCGTCACCCCCCACCCCCGGGAAATGGACGTGTTCCTCATAATAATTAATTTTTTTTTGTTTGCTTGTTTTGTCCAAACATCTACAGGCACAAGTTCACCTCAGTCTCTGAAGAAGATCCTGTCTCTGTCTGAGGAGGGAAGCGACAGACACCGAAGACAGCCAGAGGACACCGTGTCCAATGCCTCCTCCCAGCTCTCCTCCCCTCCCACCTCCCCACAGAGCTCGCCCAAGAAGGTTAAGCCAATAATCCCCACCACCACCTGCCCCCCCTCCTCCCAGTTCTTCAGGCTGCTTTTGTTCATCACTGTGTGCCACATATGCCACCTGGTGGCTGCTCGCAGTTAAACTGCTTTTATCTCATTATGCTTCTTCACCATACTCGCTCTAATTTGTCTTTTTATGTTACTTTTTAGCTGCCCTTCTGCTATTTGTAGCCGTTAGTCTTTTAGCCTTTTTTTGACCAAACTATGTCCTGGTGCCTGCAGGTTACAGCAGGAGTGGCGACGCCTACTCGGACTCCGGTCACAGTGAGATCTCCTCTCGCTCCAGTCTTGTCAGTAACTCCTCTTTCGACATGGCCCAGGAGGAGAGGAGGCTCCGTCACTCTGGGGGAGTTTGTGAATCCCACGTGGGGGGACCTCGGCTGGAAAGAAGAGCCACAACTGACCCTGACCAGTACAGTCTGGGGTAGGAAAAATAAAGGGCTTTTATAGGAAAATCTGTTTTCTTTTATTTTATTTTTTTAAGTTTCTAATTTTTGCCTTTCAGGTCGTATTCATCAATGCAGGACTGTCGAGGCATTTACGCCGGCTGCCCCACAGTCCTCTCCTCGCCCAGCTCAGAAGAGCTGACTCAGGATCAGGGCGATCGCGTGTCCCTGGATGCCGCAGACAGCGGCCGCGGCTCCTGGACTTCCTGCTCCTCTGGTTCCCACGACAACATCCAGACCATGCAGCAGGGACGCAGCTGGGAGACCCTGTCCTTCGGAGGGGGAAGCATGGGACTCCCTTCGGGACAAGAGGCTTTATTGGGGGGTCCTGCTGCTCTGTGGGCAGCACAGACTCGAGGGAGCTGGGCCTCTGCCAGCTCCTCTTCCTCCTCAGCAGCGTACTGGGGCGAGGACTCAGAAGGCGATACCGGCACGATAAAGAGGAGAGGAGGAAAGGACGTCAACGCCGACCCAGAGACGAGTAGCATCACATCCACCGGGTCAGAGGAGGCCAAGCATCTTGGCCGGCCATCCCCATCACCCATCACTGCTGGGGGTAAAGGCCGTTTTTTGTGACAGGATAGTGTTTATAATCCTGTTTGTGCTTCCCAAATGTTCAAATGTTCCTTTAAACACACCTGCAGGTGTCCCGTCATCAAGCCGTTTTATCTTGTGTTCACTAAGGTCGAAAGGAGGGCCGTTTCCGTGACCCCCCTCCTACCCCGCCCGGCTACACCGCCCTGACCATCACTGACATTACAGACGGGCAGCACCCGCCCTCCTCCGCCCCCACCCCCACAGCAACCCACTCCAGTCGCCGCCCGCCCGATTACACCACAGCCCTGCAGCGCTCACGCATGGTCACTCAGTCGCCCGACTCCCACCAGGCAGCCAAGCACCGGGTGGGGGGCCTCCACCGCACCCGCTCGCCGGCCGAGGACCAGGAACCCGAGGAGGAAGAGGAGGGTGAGTCCTTGTCTTCCAAACTAGTCGCTCTGAGGAAACCAGTGGCTCAGCCCCGACCATGAGAGGGTGTGGGGGTTAACAGACATGGCCGCCCTCCCCCTTCTTAAGGCAGGTACAAACTAACTTATCAGGTTGCCCACCCCCTCCCCTCCACAGAACCTGCATGTTAACAAGGACACACAAGAACTGCACCCGACCACTCCTTCATACAGCTGCACCCCCAGCACCTGCACGGTCTGCGCCACTCCAACCTACAAGCAGTTTGGGGCAGAAAACTTTTCTCTAACTCACAATACATCATCCTGCACGAGTCAAACTGATTTAATTAGACCCTCACTGCTGCCCTGATGCATCACGCTCTGCTGTTCTCCCTCACACTGTGCCAGAAAGCTCCAGTTAGAGGGCACAGCCTCGTTCTTTCATGTTAAAGGAATCACCAGAATCCTGCATCGTATTTCTCTTGCATAACTTGCCTTCAGTCACTCTTAAGCCCTACGGGATCAGCATTATCAGGGGACCCCATGTAATAAATAAATTACTCCTTGACATCTGTTTTTTATGTGATGCATTGCATCTGATTGTTTTTACAGGTCTGAAAAGAAAATGTGTTCAATTACTTCATTGCGTGTTGAAAACCAGACATAAATAGACCAAATTTTATGTGTAAGAATTTCATTTAGCACCCAGCTAGCCGGACCAAAAATACAGATGTTTATTCAGTCGTGCTTTTTGGTGTCGATTCAGGAAATGCGATCTCATTTTAAACACCATCTTCGGAATCTGGCCCCGCCCACCTCGAAACATTACACCGATTCTCGCACACACTTCCTGCCAACTGATGAGAAAGTTATCTATGTGTGGTTAGTGTAATTAGGGCGTGTTTTCACTAAATGTATCAAAGACCACGTCACTCAAACCAGATTGTACCTCGACTGAATCACAGTTTAATCATAAAAATAGATGATTAGGCAAAATAAATAGTAATCAAAATATATTCTAGTTAACCTAGAATAAAATCAGTATGTGTGATGCATTTAAATCAGTAGTAAACAGAATAAATTTCCTTCAGGTCAGTTGGGTTTTGCTGGCCCGGGACCCAAAAAGTTCTTAATGCACTCCAATCCAGCCTCCATTCTTCACCAAAAGCAAATAAAAATGTGCCCAGGAAACAAAAAACAACTATTTACGTATCAGATTCAGCCCATTCCTGTGCAAATCACAGAGATGCGTATTCACATTGGATTAGTATTATCACAGGACCTCAGTTCAGTGAAATATAGCAGGTAATTTGCAGGGGAATTTCACTTCACAAATTACTGACATGGCCGATTCGCACGGGATTACCAACAAAAACAATCCCTGCAATTATTACAAATAATGTAGTCCCTAGCTAGAACTAATCCCGTCAGAATAAGGCTTTCGAGTGGTAGACCAACACAAAAATAGTAATTGTTTTCAAAATTTGAATAAATAGAAATCAGAAAATGTTCAGCCCCCTTTTACTCCAATACCTCAAACTTAAAATCTCAGCTGTTCTGTACAAAGTTATCAGACGGCATCATGAAGACCAAGGAACACTCCAGGCAGGTCAAGGCTAAAGTTGAGAAGTTTAAAGCAGAGAGATATTTACAAGCACAACTGCAGACCTATAAAAACATGTCCGTCCACCTAAACTGTGAGGTTCTGTTTCAGCTGCTTCACCAGAAAACAAACACTGAAAACATACATTTTAATATAAATATATATATATATATATATATATTATATTTTTTTATTTTTGTTTCTGTTTGTTTTTCTCCACAGAGGATGAACAGGTGTCCGCAGTCTGAGGGACAACGACGGACGTCTTTTCGCAGTAACGTGAAGCCCCCCGCCTTCAGGGTCCAGGAGACAGACCGACAGACTCGTCATCAGTTACAAAACGTGCCTGCCTCCTCCACCCCCTCCTCTGGTGGGTGGGTTCCTCTGCTCGCCTCCCTCCCCTGCCTTAAAGCATCACGGTGGTTCGGTGACTCTGCGTACACAAAAACAAACACATATACTGTGAAGAAAAGATGGGGGGAAGGTCAAAGACGATGACAAAATGTCTGGCACTTTGGACAAATTTTAGAAGAAATAAAATCCAGAAACTTCAACTGACTGGGGTCGGGGGTCAACTTGATGCCGTTAGAAATGTGACAAGCCCCCCCCCCCCCCGTTAACGCAGCAGCTTCACGACGTGTCGAGCTCCATCTGCACTTCTCATTTTCTACTTTCTAAAACAACAAATTGAACAGTTAATGCAGACTGTTGCTGAAGACTTCAATCATTTTCAACTTCCCACCAGGTTTTTTTTGTCTCGTTTTGTTTTAGTTTAAACGGTTGCACTCTAGTGGGGGGGGGGCAGGAAAGACAAACCAAGTTGGCCCGTCTGTTTTCTGCCAGAACTGAAACGACCCGCCCCCGTCAAGTGTTTGAACTCTGAATCCAGTATTATTTCATGTGAAAGTTCAGCAAAGCATCGGAAAACAAAAAGCTAGGAGGAGAACCAACACTTTATGTATCAGTACAAACCAGAACACAGCTTTGTTTTAGTTTTTTTTTCTAATTAAAGCACTTTCAGCACAACGTTAGAGGTTACTGGATATTTTGGCTTGAATACCAGGGTAAAAATCAACCATATCTTTAAAGTCAAAGCTTTTCTGGTGATATCTCAGTCCTCCTATTATCTTCTTTCTTATTTCAAACCAAGACAAGTACTGTTTTGACCTTTAGGTGAGATATATATATATATGTAAAACAAAGAAAGCACAATGAGTAAAAATAAATGTATATCAATTGTTTTTCTCCTGAAACCCAGAAATGTCTGTGAGCCACGAGTGACAACTGCCTCTCTCATTCCTCTGTTTTGGTTAAAGGACCTGTCCCACTATAACAACTTATGCCAGGACTATTCAACTAAACTGATCCGGAACAGCTGAGGGGCCGAACATCCAAGTATCACAAAGATCTGTTACCTTTGAAATAGTTTATTTTGCTGCATTTAATCATGAATACAACACACAGAACCTTATGTAATAAAAGTAGTGATAATAAAACATCAAAAACAAAAATTACACATTATGCCTCCTATTTAACACAGATATTATTTTGACATCTCTGATTCGCCACATTTTTAAAACAGTTTTATCTTCAAGTTTTAAGTATAGCTTCTATAGACGCCACACGTCTGTGTCGAACTAAAAAAACTAAGAGATGAATTAATTAATTGACGGGCCGAACTTTGGTCACTTGCAGGCCAGATGTGGCCCGCGGGCCGCCAGTTGGATAGCCCTGACTTAAGCCAATTTATGAAAATTTTAGACATTTATGTTGAATCAAATTGATCAAATATATAACTTTTATTTAAAAAAATTCATAAGTTGTCTAGAACAGGTGTGACAGGGCCTTAACCATGGTATCTCACTGGGCCGGGGCTCAAAGTTGTAAGAAAATAGGTACATTTTCACCCGAATTTGTCTGAATTCTCCATCTTTGTGACCAAATAACCAGTGAAAATCGTGGCCTATTTTTGTTCGGTTCAATTTGAAAACGGTTTGCTTTTCTACTCGAGGCATAAAAAGGCCCAGAGTGCACAACATAAGGACACAACTGAACAGAAGACATCCCAAGCAAATAAAAATGTGAATATATGTGCTGTTTATGATGTATCGAATGCCGTTCAGTTCAAATATTTCAGTCCCAGTTCAGTGAGATACAACCTTTTAAAGATCCCAGAAGAGCTCATTTCATAATGAATTTACTTTCCCTGTTAGATCACCAATTCAAACTTGGCTTCTTCTTTGTTTTTTTCCTCTGAACGTACATCTTGTGAATGTCCAAGCGCCTTAAGATGTCCCGGTTGTGTTCACGTCTTCTCACGGTCGATCACCTCGTCTTCAATGCAGAAATTAATCAAACCTTACTGAAATAAAATGCCTTATTTGAGAATTTTCCCTTAGTTAAAAAAAAAAAGAGAGCCTGAGTACAGGATGAGGTCTGGCATTTTCTTCTGATTTGTTTGTGGCTCCAGAAAGCATCGACAGAATTGGACTGTCAGCGGAACGTCAACGCTCCGGATGCTGGACAGAGATCGCAAAAAAACCTGCATCTGGTTCCCCAACATATCTCGCCTTGACGGAACATTTCCTTTTTTTTTTTTTCTTTGACTCCGGTGGAGAAGTTGACATATGAAGTACTTTTTTCTTTTTTAAAGCTGCCAATCATGACATGAAAAAACTGAATTGTGAGAGGAAGTTGTGTTTTGTTGGATCACTAACTGATCACATTGATCAGTCGTGGGATCTACAGACCGGAGGAAAACGATGAACGTCTGCAGTGTTTTCCACGGTGTTCCGTCACTACACACTAACCTGGTTTCTTTTTTTTTTATTGTAAATCTTTACTTTGTAACGGCTGCAGATAGATTGTTATTAAGTTGTTTGTACCGCCGTGGTGACACACATCGTTCACTTTCATTCAGCTCTGAAGCGTATGTGCGTATTAGCGGGTCGAGTCTTATTTCAAAAAACAAAAAGTTGCACAACAATGTACAAGATAAGTGTAGTGGGTAGAACTGCTACTCTGTTTGGTGTGTGATGTCAGTGAGATCTGTACATTTAGCTGGTGACGACCTTTCTTTCAGTTTTATTTTATTTTTTTCTTGTACTGCTTTAACCTGTATGTCTTTTAAAAAGACAATTGGTGGAGTATGTATCAGTTGTTTTTGTATTTTTTAATACAATAATTGTAAATATTGGTTATATTTTTGTTCAAATGTAAAATGTTTATGCCTCAACATCCAGTTTGTACGAAGCTGGGAATCAATAAATACTGCGTAAAGACTGAGGTTTAAAGGCTTTGATTTATCTCTTCTGTATTTTCCATTTTTCCTTCACAGATCGTGTTCGAGCAA
The DNA here is from genome assembly GCA_031762555.1 of Cynodonichthys magdalenae. Taxonomy (NCBI): domain Eukaryota; kingdom Metazoa; phylum Chordata; class Actinopteri; order Cyprinodontiformes; family Rivulidae; genus Cynodonichthys; species Cynodonichthys magdalenae. Next base: position 1,679,577 of record JARVJO010000269.1, read on the forward strand.
CAAGCCATGGAGTCAACTTGAAGAGTTCCTACATTACTATCTGATCGCAGTGTGTCAGAATGAAGAAAACACAGAGAATAAAGTCTTCTTGCTTTTCTTGTTTTGTTGTGGGCTTTCAGGAGGCCCACATCTCATTTTTAATCTCATTCTTGGTTCGGCTGTCCCAAGAGCTGTTTGTTGTTTTTGTTTTTAATTCAGTAGGTCCAATAAAAATGGGCAAAACAGAAAAATAATAAAGTTGATCCCAGACTGAAAACCTCCAGCTTGTTTTGCAGATATTATCTTCCTTTGTTGTTTCTGCTGCAGGTAAAACTACATTACGAATTAAAGGAGACGTGATGCTTTTAAATCCTCCTTTTTCACATTTAAATCCTTCAGTTGGGGTCTATATAAAGTGGAACTGCATCGCTTTGGTCTGAATTCCTCATTATTGTAACTCCACAAGCCCCGCCCCTTTTCTGAGGCGTCTCTCAACTCATTTTGAGGCTGTCTCTCTAAATCCAAACGATGCGCATCACGCATCACGCCTCTCCTGCTTCCAGATCGATCCACTCATTGAGAAGAAAGAAAACATAAGTTGATAAATATGACCCAAACAGAATAGAAAGATATCTGAATGTTTCAAACAACTTATGCAAACATGTGAATTTGATTTTATGTCTAAATTACTATTAAGAGTTTTATATTTGATCAATTTAACACTAAAGTATGTACACGCCTAAAGTATACTTTTAGTTGATTTTTTTAATTCCATCTTTAACGTAGATGTCTTTAAAAATTTTAAAGTTGGCATAAGTTGTCTAAACCGTTAAAGTGTGACGCAGCGTGAAGCCTCCTAGAGACTCCATGTACCCAACAAAATCCATTTAACAGCTAAAAAAAAGTGGATTTTTCATATGTCCCCTTTAATATTACAGCTTAACCCTTATGCAGGGTTCCCTCAGATCCTTAAGTCTTAAAAGTCATTCATCAATCCATAATTAAGATCTTAATTTGCCTTAAAATGTCTTAAAGAAATCATTCAGAGGTCTTAAAATTGTTAAAACATTGCAAGTAGGGATATTGTAATTCATCTCAAATATTAAATATTTTATTTATTTTTAAAATAATTTACTGTATGCTTTTCACAGCTCGTTGGTTTGTGTTAAAATAAACATTTGGGTAAAATTGACAGTTTTTGGTTAATTTGGTCTTAAATTTCATTTCAAGTGGCGTTAAAGAGGTATTAAAAAGTCTTAAATTTAACTTGTCTTAAGCTGTAGGAACCCTGTTATGGACTCTCAAACAACTACCACATTCAGCTTCAGCTCAACTTTTATAAAACTGACTGAATTGTCGACTATTTTCTGCTTGCTAATGTCACTTATCTGTGGTGGCCGTCTTAAATTTGTTCTGTTGTAGAAGCTCACCAACCATTTTTTTTCTGAGACTTTAATCAAAGATCCATACATTTCATGAGATATTTTGCTGACCCAGGCGAGAACATTTCTTGGGATTTTTCCCACTTTAGAGCTTTAAATCTTGTGATTTTATTTCAGATTGTTGCACTTTCAGTCCAGAAGGGGGCGCTGTTTCCCCAATTTTGATATGAAACCGTCTACTTGACCAAACGTTCTAAAGTAAATTTGATTAATTCACTGTAATTGATCAAGCTGGTATCACTCATCTCATGCTGTCTTTTTTTATTAAAACACCTCCTCATAAACAGCTGATCCCCCGTGTTTTTATCGGCGCCGCTGACATTATCGGTGCTGTGTTGTGACGCCTTCGCTCCTTGTTTATCAGTGAGGGTTCAGATGGAGGAGATGGCCTGTTCTCCAACGGTTTGACATTCTGGCTACAGCCCCTGTCGACATCGCGACTCGACATTTCCAGTCCTCATGAATAATGCAAGCTTGATGGTGTTGCTTCCCGGTAACACGGAGCCCAGGGCCCCAATTTGTCACACTCTCAAAAAAAAAAAAAAAAGAAAAGAAAACCTTCCTCGCTGAAAAATGAGCAGCTGCCTTCACACACAAAAAAACTTTCAGCTTTTTAAATAAAGCGAAAATATCAGTTGTGTATCTATTCTCAGCTTCTCACACAGAAACAGAATTTGTCAAATTCTTCTAATTTTTTTGCCAAATGTTGCACAATTAAAAAAAAAGCGCTTCCGGTTGAAGCTGAGGCTTCAAATTTTTTATCTTTCATATCTTGGAAAAACATGAAGTGCAGCCACATTTTAAATCTTAAAGGGATAGTTTGGTCATTCTTTTTGTCAAATAGTTTCTGTCAGCCATAAGACCAAAGTATGAAGAAAAAGGAAGATCTTTAACTGAGCTAAGCTAAAGGCTAGCCAAACGGACCTATTATTATTGTTTTTCTGGTTTATATAGTTTGATATAGTTCAACTTTATGAAACTGTACAGTTTGAAAAAAATACTCTAGTTTTCCACACATATTGTTATGCAATCCTGAATGCAGGTGTGCACTCAATGTAAACAAAGTCGCTTCAGCTGGTTATGCAGGTAAACAAACGGCAACCTATCACAAATTTTTCACTTCTTTGAACGTGTAAATATAATTCACTATTCTTCTTTTGCTTGCTTTTTGTTTTAAATGTATATTCTTTTGTATATAACTTTGTTCATTACATTACGTTCAATAAAGTCAAAGTTTTTCTCTTTTTTTGTACACGTTAAAAGGGAGGACAAAGATATGGATAAAATGGACGGGTTTCTGATATAAAATATACTTACTGGTAAGTATTAAAAGTAAAACTGAGTGGTTAGAATTTCCAAAATTAATTTTATTAGGAGCTGACCTCTCAAAAAGAAAAATAGAAAAAAAAATTCTAAAGGCTATAATGACTTTAATGTTACATTAAAAACAACTTTAGGAAGCACTGAGGGACCGGTTTCAGGATCATATATCTCACTCTGGATCGTACAAATAGGGTCAGAATTGTATATTTTTATACTTCTCATCCAACTACAGTTTTCACTTTATCCAGGAGGCACAATTTATCCATATTTTGTTTAAACAATAAGCCAGAAAGAAAACAAGCCAAAATGAAATAGAAATATAATAGAATAGAAAAAACTTTCTACTTCTTACCTTTTTAAAAAAACATATAAGGAGTAGAAAGTACAGATAATTGTTTCAAAATGTAAGGAGTACAAGTAAAAAGTCACCTGAAAAATAATTCCTCAAGTAAAGTACAGCTAACCAAAATTTCTACTTAATTACAGTAACAAAGTATTTGTACTTTACTTTACAACTCTGAGCATCATGACTTGAAAACGATGACCAAGAGACAAAATAATGATTTAGTTATTTGTCCTGCTGCCAAACAAACACATACAAACACTGACAAATCATGTTTTTACTGCGAGAAGTATCTCAGGATTAAAAAAAAGAAATAAACAAAATATCTTACCTGCAGTCGCCTGCAGCTGAAAGATAACTGTGACTGACACCAGGATGTATGAAGCGCCGTGAAACGTAAGCACTGAGGAAATACTGCTGTAATCTGTGTTCAACTCTACAACCACCTACAGTTAGGGATGGAGGGGTCCTGGATGTGTGCTTTGCTCTTAGGGGCACCAGGGGGCACTCTTTACTTTGAAATGTTGCCAGGTGGACCTGTCCAGTCTTTCCCCAGGCGATGGGCCTTATCAAGTGGCAGCAGGCAGCCAGCAGCCCTCAGCAGATAGCCAGCTGCTTATTTGTGTAAAGCTCAGACCCAGAATGGTCCACCATGTTCAATCCAGGCAGCTGCGGGTCATATTATTGGACTGTCTGGATTCCTTTCATGGTAAATTGGATGAAGGCAGCGGCAGCGCTGAGGCTGAGGAGTGGAGATGTCACAGGGCTCGGCCGAGTCTGCGAAGGCCTGAAAAGACAATTCGGTTAAAAGCTGTCAGACTCAAAGAACCGAGAGAAAGAAAGATTAATAAAAGCTTCAAGGTGCACCTCAAACCAGGTGTGGTGATAAAATTCAAGGCTTTTTTTTTTTTAATGTCGGGGTGCCAATGAAGGTGAAAAACATATTCAGTCATTTCTGTTTTGATTTTTTAAAAACATTTTATTTAGTTTTAAAAAGAGATTCCTGTAGTTTTCCTCTCACCCGTCCTGTCGTGTAGCGGGAGTGTAATTTATTATCAGTGTGACTTTTTAATCACTGCAGCTTCTCACTTTGTTTTTACATGTGATGCTTTAGAAACACATCACATTCATGATGTAAATAATGTCGCTGCATCTTTTCAAAATCAACTCGTTTTCCAAAGACAAAGACGACACTTAGACATGTGTTATAGGCTCACTGTTACCTAAAGGATTGTGTATCACCCACTGCCTTTTATGAGTTTTAATTCAGGATTATGAGAAATGATAAGGTTGTTTGGGTCAAACTTTAAAAAAAAACATTTTAAAACCAAAATCATGCAATATCTTACGTGTTGAAGATGACCCTCAGCTACAACCACAACAAATTTGAGCTCAAAATCTAAAATTAAATTGACTGAGTTACAACCATTTTCAGGTTTGCTAATATCAATTATTTTGAATTAAGTTAAAGGAGGCTGCAGAGTTTTGCTTTCTTGGTACATTTTTTATTTGCATGAACCAAACAAACCAATTTAAAATCATGTGGCACTAAGACCAAAAAAAAAAGTACTAAAAGTAATACATGGCATGAACTTACAGAGGGTAATATCTTTCTTACTGGATAACTAAAAAAAAAAGAAAAAGTTATACTCTCTCACCAAATGTCAGAGTATCTTTTAAAATCTGATGTTTTACTGCCTGTGAACATTTAACAATGGGCTCTGATCCCACTGCTCAGTAATTCCAGACCTTTATTCCATTCCACGGAGGACGGTGAGAAGTTTTTTTTCTGCTCAGTGATTTCTTCTGAGAACACCATGAATGATAAGAGGAACATTACAGCACCAGGCGACAGGATCCACCCAACCGCTTCTCACAGGAAACATGGAGCATCAACAGGTAGTTGAGGAGATAGATAGGTAGGTTGATAGGTAGGAGGGTAGGTAGGTGGGTAGATAGATGGGTAGGTTGATAGGTAGTTGAGGAGATAGATAGGTAGGTTGATAGGTAGGAGGGTAGGTAGGTGGGTAGATAGATGGGTAGGTTGATA
>JARVJO010000269.1:1685819-1723880 GCA_031762555.1 Cynodonichthys magdalenae
GGTAGGTTGATAGGTAGGTGAGTAGATAGATGGGTAGGTTGATAGGTAGGTGGGTAGGTGAGTAGATAGATGGGTAGATTGATAGGTAGGTGGGTAGGTGAGTAGATAGATGGGTAGGTTGATAGGCAGGTGGGTAGGTGAGTAGATAGATGGGTAGGTAGATAGGTAGGTGAGTAGATAGATGGGTAGGTTGATAAGTAGGTGAGTAGATAGATGGGTAGGTTGATAGGTAGGTGGGTAGGTGAGTAGATAGATGGGTAGGTTGATAGGTAGGTGAGTAGATAGATGGGTAGGTAGATGGATAGGTGGGTAGATAGAGAACACAAATCTGGATAAAACTCAGGCAGTTTTACAAAATTTCAGCTAAAATTCAGTGTAGTAGTAATAATCCTCAACAAGCACTTTGAGCGATGATATCTGGCACTATCACCTAAGGTTTCATGATATTTCTAAATTTTGACTAAAATGGCTTCAACACCATCATTTGTCAACATTGCTGAAATGTATGTATTTATTCTTCCTCAAAGCTTAAGAAGAAAAAAAAAAGTTTCTTTATCGCTTGTTGCAGTTCTATAATTTGAATTACGCTAATCTTCTGATATTAAAGGTGTCATGCTTCTGTATGGTCGAGGAACGGCTCAGTGTTACATTTTGTGGATTTTTATTTGAGAATATTTTCTGAAAGAAAAAAAATCAGAACAGGTTGTTTCCCACCAGGATCAGAACCACAGGATGCACCTCTTATCAGTTCTCCTTGACAATTTTCCCTCCTGTATCTCGCAGCTACTTTGCAGTCAGTAAACATTTCCCACCTCAACAGAAAGCTTTGCATCCAGGTTAAAGATTTCATGCTGTAAACACATTACATTACAATCTCTGCTACGGACTCTGTGTAGGAAGCATGAAAGTCAATAAGTGACTCATTTCCTAATGTGTTCTCATATGCTGCATTCTCCTTTTCACCAGCTCGAAGGATCCCATCTGATTGCTGCCCGAGCTGTAAATATAGCTGAGGGCCACGCTTAAAGATGCTCTGAATTCTAATGGATTTTTTAAGGGAACAACTACCCATAGATTCACTTTACAAACCTGATTCACAATAAGCTCGTTGGCATGCAGAGCAAAGAGGCCGCCCCTCCATTTCAATGTCCTGAATTGGCTGAGTTTTATTAAAAGGTTTCAACCTACTGAGGGGGAAATCTTTTAACAACAGAAAATTGGTTTAATAGGCCTTTTAACAAGTGATAAGCATTGATTTACTACCATTCACACAGTCCACTGATTTATGGGAGTTTTTTTTTTACGTGTTTTGCATTAATAATACAAAGCCAACCAGGGATTGTTGCTGAAAATGTCAAAAGTGAAAATGTTAATGCCACAATGTCCAGTTTCTCCACGGGGATCATTAAACGTCCATTAATCTTCTCTGAGAATGTTGCTGCTGAGTAAGCAAAGATTCGTAATTTATTAATAACCTTAACATAAATCCGCTGTGACATTTACAACAAGCAGCCATTTTACAGACATCGGAACGGAAAGGAAGCGGTGACAGGTTGTTGAGTTGATTTTGCTGCTAATCCTGATAAGAATTGAACATTTGTTTTCTGTTTCACAGCTGAAAAAGCAGCTCAGAGGGATTCACTGTTGTGTCAAAGTGACAGAGAAAAAAAAGCTAAACGTCAGTAAAAACAGCAGTGTTTAAGTCTTTGCTTAACTGCTTTATAGCAGGTCCTCTCAAACTTTTTTGTATGGTGTGGTAAGAGGGCCAAAGACTATTGTGCAACTACTGTATGTTACATTTTTGTAGCAGGAGGTTATATCTATTCCTAAATCAGCTATTGATCTGATTAATGATAGGCCAGCACTGCTAACTGAGCAGCTGGCCCCGGTAACTGAGAGGCCGGCACTGGCAAATGAGAAGGAGACTATTAATTTGCGTTAGCATTGGAGAGGCAAGCAACTAGCATGGATAAGTTGGTGTTAGCATCAGAGAGGCTACCTAACGCCAGCCTATCCATGCCACTGAACAGCAGAGGGAGTTGGCAATCCAGCGGGTCACTAGCCTAGTCATGCTAGTCGCTAGCCTCTCCAGTGCTAACGCCAATTTATCCATGATAGTTGCTAGCCTCTCCAATGCTAACGCCAGCTTATCCATACTAGTCGCTAGCCTCTCCGATGCTAACGCAATTGAATCTCCTTCTCATTTGCCAGTGCTGGCCTCTCAGTTTCCGGGGCCAGCTGCTCTGTTAGCGGTGCCGGCCTATTATTAATCAGATCAATAGCTGGCTCACATAGATATAGCCTCCTGCTACAAGGATATAGCAACCGTTGTTTGCTCAATTGTCTTATATTTGGCCCTCATACCGCACCATAGCTGCAGCTCACGGACCCCTGGGAGTCCTGCACCACTGTTTGAGAACCTCTGGTTTACAGGTAGGGACAGCAAGAGATCCCTACAGCTCCTAAAATTAGTAAACAGCAGAAAAAGGCTAGCTAAAAGTAACATATGAAAGACAAAAATAGAGAAAGTTTAAAACTATAAACAGTGTTTTGTTCTTTAAGGATTTGAAAAGATCTCTGTGTATGTTAACAGGAATTATTTTAAATAAAGTTAAATAGTTTGAATAATGCAAAAGTTACAAAAACAGAATCACTGCTCAGTTCCTTATTCAACTGAATGTTTTGATTGATTTAATGTAAAAAAACCCAAAACACAATATGCAAAAGTAGTTTGAGTCCAAAGACTATGCAGAACTTAAAAGATGAACACTGAATAATCAAGGTACTAAACCTCAAAAGTCCTTGTGTCTGTATAAAAGTAGAGGAATAGCAGTGACTCGTGGCTTTGGATTGAACACAGCAGTAAAGCAACTAACATACAAACAGACATGGGGCCTGCCCAGGTGTATGATTGGTGTTAGGTACCGCCTCCAGGCTAAAACCACATGACAACTGACACATGGACTTTTGGAATCAAGGTGTTTAATTTGAAAAAAGTTCAACTTTACAAAAGGAAAGGTAAGCGTGATAACTGTGCATCATCATCAAAGTGGTGAACTCCTCCGAAAGCCTCATCGGACGTCACTTTGATCCACGTCTTCACACATTAAAGTCAGTGTAACGATAAAGACACTGAGCCTCCTGAGGACCATCGGCTCTGCTGTCCAGCAGTCTGAGGAAATACGTCCTCTGTCTTTGATGAGGCTATTTTCCTGACCTCAGATGAAAAAAGGTCATGAGGTCACAGACAGATTGGAAGAAGAAATTATTGAGGAAAAACATCCTACAGCACCGACTCTGTGGTGACATGGAGTAAAAGGAAGGAAATCATAAAGCTATTCGTGCTGCCAATTGCTGAACATTTAATAACTTTAAACCATATTTCTATTCTTATAAATCTCCATTTTGAAGAAAGACTTTTGCTTTAAAACTCTGTGGAGGCCTTGTCACACGGGATGATCCTGAGTCTCCTTTCCTAACAGAATTAATGAAGGATGAATTTCAAGTTAATTTCATCAGCATTCAGAAAATTCCACCAGCTCTTTTTATGGCTGTTGCCTCTTAGACATTTGCAAGTCATTTCACACAGTTAGAAATCTTCTTAAGTAGAAATGATGATTTATGATGTGACGATATGGATGCAGCAGGTAAATCTGAGTTAAATCCAAAGGAAATATGGGATAATTTTTTTGTAGAAGTAAATAAAAATAAATATTTATGAAGAAACAAAAAAGCGCATTGAGTGTCTTTTCCTAAAATGAGTTCAATTTTGTAGTTTCCTGTAGTTCTGCTAACGAACAACAGGCACCTGTCTCTGCCTTCATCGTTAAAAAATGAACTAGTTTGTAGTTCTGTGAAAAAGTTACAAATCTTTCAGCTGTTGTAGATAGCTCTTTGAATGATAAAAACTGTAACCAGATGAACAGGCTAAAAGCGAATCTGTCCTAAAACAGGTCTAATTTAAAATGTACAGGATTTCTTGGTTTATTGTTTCTCTCTATTACATGCATTTCTTTGGCAGAAATAATTTCACAATGCTGCACTGGATGGGGTACAGCTAGCTGCTACTGCTTTTTACACTTACAACCAATCCATTAATTGTTATGTAAATAATAATAAAATAAAACTAGAGAATTGTGAATGCTTAATGATGAGATTATTTGCTAAAAGCTCTTGAAATGAAGCTGAAAATGTATATTAATAAGGTTAAAAACTGAATAACTCACTTCTTCTGAAAGTAGGAAAACAAAAGTGAAAAAAAGAAAAAAATTGCCAAAACAAATGGGTAACAAAAAGCTGATAAACAGCAAAAAAGTAGCTAAAGTTAGCTAAAAGAAGCTAAAAGTAGATAAAACATGTCAAAAACAAAACAGATGGGGAAATGAGAGTAAAACTTTTCAAACAAGCTAAAAACAAAAAAGAAATACTGGCAATTTGTTCTGAAAAAGCTAAAAAAAGCCAAAAGCCTAAAAAATAGCTTAAAAGTTGATTAAATAAGCACAAAGAAACAGAAGTAGCATGTGTTTGCTGAATTAAGCAGTAAGAAGGTGAAATTATCAAAACAAGATTAATTTAGCTGAACAAAAAGCTCAAATTAGCCAAAATCAGCTAAAAAGTAGCTAAAAACCAAGAAAACATCTGAAATAAGCAAAAGGCAGCTGAAAAAGCATACAAAGGTTAAATGATCAGAAAGCACAAAAAAGTTTAAATTATCAGAAGAATAGCAGAAAAGGTCAGAATGATAACTAAAAAAAGCTAAAATCAACAAAACAGAAGCCGTTCGAAATTAAAATTAGCACGAAGAACTTAAAATGAAACAGAACCAGATAAAATGTAAAAATCACAGTAAAGATTTATGAACATTTTAAAGGATTTTAAGGAAGTTGCAGACAGCTCCATACATTTTCAATGAGAAAATAAAATGGCTGAAAAAGCTAAATATCTCAGAAAGTATAAATTGCTGAAATACCAAAAATCTTAGCTGAAATATCTTGAAGCAGCTGAATGTTTTGAAAGAGATATGCTGAAAAACATACAGAAGAAAAAATGATCTCAATAATGCGAATACTTTATGAGCATTAACACAATAAAATTAACCAGTCTTTGACCGACCGCAGTGTACAGAGCTCCAGCAGATGCTGAGCTCCAGTTTTCAGTGTTTCTCCTCAGATAACAGAGGTGCTGTATTTTCCAGCTGCTGTGACAGTCCTGAAAACAATGAGCTGACATTCACCTCCCTAATTGGCTATTAGGCCGAACGGGGTTTGAAGGGACACAAACACTTCATCCTCTAACATCACGCCTGACCTCTGATGGGTTCGCCTCGCCATCACATTCCCCTTTTCGCTTTGAAAAGAAGGTGAGTCCGTCACGCTGAGGAATAATTGGAACGCATGTGGAAAAAAAAAGCCTGACATATGTTGGGTGTGTTTACCTTTTCCTGTGTTCCTGCAGCTGTGTGTAATGTTTGATTCATTAGCCAGTCAGCAAGTAAAGTGTTAACAAACTCAAAATAGATGCGAGGATTTAAAAAAAAAAAGCTTCAGACAGGTGTTCAACAGCTTTTTTTTTGCACCTTTTGATTAAACAAATCAAATAATCATTAGCTCTGTGTCGTTACACTCTGACAATAATTAAATCCCAGCAGCCCTTGCAGGAATGCATGTCACCCAGCGTGTTTCATGTCAGAGATTTAAACTAAAATATCCAATGCTGAGAAGAAACAGAGTAAATGATGTTTTGTTTTGTGCTCTGAGATGTGTTGAAATTGGTTACTACCACACCAAATTTAAACTCATTTTTTTTGTAAAATTCAGTTTTGTGTTCGATAAGTTTAGTTAGCTGTGGCAGCCATCTTGAATGAGGTTGAGTCCAAAAGTTATTCAGTGATTCATAGAATATTTTGCTATAAGTACTGACAAAGAAACAAACAAAAACACTATCACTCTTTACCTATTCTACAGCAAGTGATAAATATTTTTTTGTTTTGTTTTTGCAATATTGGTTAAAACTAGATACCGCATAGCAGTAGCATATATGACCCCCACACATACGCAAAGCACCAACTCAGAACTCACCAGAACAATTTATTGTTTTGGGTGGGGGTTGCTAATTAGTGGGCCTGATGGATAGCCCTTCATCAAAGCTTAAAACAATAGAAACAAATCTGAAGCTCCTGTGTTGAATAGTTTTTGAGTTATAAGCATTTTTGTATGTTCAGACACCCCCTATTCTGATGGAGCCCCCTTCCCAAATATGGGGTCTATCATAAAACCGTTGGCTGGTGCAGTGTAGGTCGGGCACATCTACTGTCCTGCCAAATTTTACATTGATTGGTGCAGCTGTTTCTGTGCTACGATTGACCAAAAATCTTGAAAATAAATAAACAAATAAACAATACGAAAACAATGTTTGTGACAGTTTGTGACAGTTTGTGACGTGTGGCGTCTGTGGATCTGTGAGGGCTTTAAGGTTAGCTGTGGTTGCTGTCAAGTCACATTTAGCTCAAACAAGCAGGTTTTCACAGACAGAAAAGGTCACCGATATGGATCAGAGTAAGAGCAAATCAAACACAGGCTAGGTGTTGATGGAAGTGGAGTGTTATTGGGTTACATCATGGTCAGATTCACTGAAAGCCCAGTTCCAAGGCGGAGGAGCCAATGTCGAGGAGCACAGGGTCCGGCATGAGCATAAAGTAAACGTAGCGGTCAGACCATCATGTCTGAGCTGCTTGGTCCACACTGAGGGATGTGGCATTAATCGGAGGTTCATTCTGCTCAACGTAAAGCATTAGTTCTGCTACTATTTCTGTCTCCTTCCACAGAAAGCCCAAACCATCGCAGCCAGGTTTAATTACAGACATGCTCTCCTTTGAGGGGGGGAAAGTAGCGGGCCGGAGATAAAACAGATGTTCCGAGTAATGAGTAAAACTAGGAATCACTTTACATGGTGAAATGTAAACTTTCCCCAGTTTGTCTGGTTGTCACATACTGATGAAATCTGTGTGTCTGTTAGCAAAATATCTTATAAACCACTAAACAAATTTGAATGACTCTTTAAGAAAGTAACTACAGGATGAGTTTAAGATGGTCACCACAGATGTATGGTATTGGACATAACGTTATTTTTAAAGTTTGACTAAAACAGGTGTAATTTTCTCAACACAAACAAATTTTCATTTAAAACTGCATGAAAGGTGGTGGGTGATATGCATTCCTTTAAAGAATACCAGACCTTTATTTCCTCAATACGTTTGACCTTTTTAAAGCTTTCGTGCAGCTTTGACTCCCTTCTTAAAAACCTCGCCGCACACATCAGCTTACTGTGGATGACCCCACACCGAAGCAACGACAAGGTGAAATTTTATTTCAGCAAATCTGATTTCATTTCAACCGTCGTCTAAAAGGCTTTGCATAATCAATATTCTGCACCTAATAAATGAAGGATAAGGTGCACTGCCTCCAAATCTAATTCCTATTATGCATAAATTTTACACTTCAAAAGCTTTTCATATAGACTAAATGGTCAATAATTCATCATTAACAGCAAGTGTTGGTGGAATATAATAAAGTAAAAAAAAAACAAGTGATGAGTCATGAGCCAGGATGAGTCAACTAGAAAAAAATGTAAATGCTGAGCTGAATGACTGCTGAGATTTACTGAAGAAATTGAATCAGAGAAAACTATCAAAACAGTAGCTAAATATTAAAACAACCATTTTAGTATGTAAAAACTAAGTTTTATCACAGCAGTAGGTAAATGCTAAAATTAGCAATTAGCACAAAAATAGCTAAATATTAAAATTGTCACAGCTTAATACTGAGATTAATTCACTGATAGCTAAATGCTACGATTAGCAAAATCATATTTAAAAGCTAAAAAAAGCCCAGAAGTAGCTAAAATGTAAAGCTAGCAAACTATTAGGTAACGATTAAAATTAGCAAAACCACAGCTAAACGCTGAGATTAACACAGCAGTAGCTAAGTGCTAGTATAAGCAAAGGCTATAGTTAGAGTAAAAATAACTTCATCCTAAAGCCAACAAACAGAAGGTAAATGCTAAACTTAGCACAACTAAAACCTAAGTCTAACAAAACTGTATATAAAAGCTAAAATTATTGCTAAAAGCTAAAAGAAGCTAAAAAAATTCTCATTCATTTCAATGAAACAAAAACAGTTAAATATTTTAAAAAGTATAAAAGTTACAAATATCAAATAGTATCCATCTTCTGAATAAGATGAACACTTTGATACCTGCAAGTTTAGAGCTGCTGAATGTTTGCAGAAAAGGTTCAACTCTGAATTCTGTATGGGGAAATAAAAAACGGTAAAACAGGAAAACAGCTGTGCTGACTCAGCGTTCACAGAATAAAAGGTCAGAGATTTTGCAGCTGGTTTGGTTTGTTCAGTAAGCTAAAAACTGAGAGGCTTTTAGAAAACATACCTTTAAATCAGCTGCTTTACTGACCTATCGATACACTGAGCAACGACTCTTTTTGCTTTAATCCCATGCACTGATTCAAATATCTACCAACTCCAGCTTCGTTCAGTGAAAGATGTAAATACTGATATTATGATTATATGAAACAATTAACTGTCGTTCTCGATCCGGGCTTTACAGCAAAGAGCAGCAGCAGTGCTGAGCTGGAGAAGGCAGCAGCGCAGCGGGGGTGGCAAGAAGGATCAACAACAAGCTCTGGACAGCCTGGAGGCATCAACAAAAGGCAGGATGAAGAATATTCGGTGAACTCCATCTTAAGCAACGTGTCCCACCTCCTCTGTGGTGGGCTGAGAGCTGCAGACCATCTCCAGCCTCTGATGTAGCATCAAGCTGTTAGACAGCGTGCAACAGATAAAATTATGTAACAACGCCCAGTGGTCCATATCATCAGTCAGAGTTGTAATATTAAAACGTTTTATTTTGAAAAACTTCTGTTAGGAAAACATGCCCTTTAAAAAAAAACTTAAATCATCATAGTTAACTTCATAGATAAAGTCTTCCTTTTTCCTCTGAATTATGCAAACCCACTGTCATCATCTTCTTCATGTTTGATAATTGTTGCTATATTTTTTCTTTATTTTTTTGTGTTTTCTACTTGTGATGTTTTATGTTTTAAAATGATCTGATCTACATTTCCATGCCCTTCCCATGAACCTGTGCTGGGATATCCATATTAAATATTCTAATAATGCTAAAATTTGAATTCTGTCCAGTGTTTGTTGTTTAAATCTGTTAAAATAGTCTGAATTTTAACAAACAGCAGTTCCTTTTTTTCCCCCCTTTCTTTTTGAGGATAAAAAAAATCCCACTGATGATGAAGAAGCTAACATAATAAATAATATTATGTTTTCTACTGAAGTGGAAAACAAACAAACAAACAAACAAACAAACAAACAAACAAACAAACAAACAAACAAACAAACAAACAGCAGATCCTGATGATCCTTTGCCCTGCCTTCATGCTGAACTGCAGCATGTCTTGGTCATTTTTTTAGACTAATTAGCACCTGTGACTTCATAGTTTGACCTTTTCTCATTTCACAAACATTCTGTCTCTAACAACAGATGGTTTTCAGTCATGTAATACAAACTATTGTTGTTTTTAGATATGTTTCATCAAAATGCACGACAAACCAAAAGTTATATTCTTTAAAAAGCTGAACAAACTCTTTAAATGTGAAACGTAGTTGGTGATGCTAAAGGTTAGCTAGCAGTTAGCTTGCTGTTAGCTTAATGTTTCTGGAAAGTGGACGTCACTTCAGAGACCCACCACCTGTCTTCAGAAAAGCTAAGTAATCTTTTTGTATTTATCATTTGGACTGCCTTTATTTGTTGTTTCGCTCTGCCAACACTGCTGGCTGCTTATTTGCTTCTCAGATGGGCCTTTTGTCTTTTGTTTGGCTTGCTGCTGCTTTTGCTGTTTGTATTTGTATTAATTATGAATGATTCCCACTTTGTTGGTGCTTATTGCTCATTGTTTTCTTGGCAGGTGTAATGTGACGCTTCCTGTTTGTTTACAGAGTTAATATGAATATTTGGGTTTTATTGCTGCGTTTGATTGGTTGCAAAGTCCTGCAGAGGTTGTTATTGTGTTTGTATTCTTGGCATTTTGGATGTAGACATGTTTACATTTTTGCACACAGGTGCACATACAGGTATTAGTATTGTATTGCAATATTTAGCTTTGCTGGAAACCCTTAGTTGTATTCATGCACAGCATCAGCATCCATGTTCTCCATTTCACCACCCAGGTTTGTTTTTCACTTCCTAATATAGGAGGAAAAGCAACTCAAGGCAATATGACAGCTTGCTGTACTGTTCTGCATATCATAATTGCATCTAAAATGGAAAGGCACTGCCTTTTTTCCCTACTGCTGCTACTTAAAACCACACTGATTGCCATTTTTTAGTGGCCATCTGCTTATCTTCATACAAATCATTCAAGCCACAGATATATTGTCTTTACTTTTTTTTTCCCCTTTAAAAAAAAGAAAAACCACAATTATCTGCTGGTAGTAGAGGTGCATTGCCAGGAGGACGGTGGGATTCAGATTAGTTCAGACAAGATAATTTATTCTGAGAAAAATGGAGCTTTGTTGGGGAGTAGCCGCTCTGCAGCTGCTGCAAGTCCAAATGTAGATGTTTTATTAGGATCTGTCGGCTGAGCAATTTTATTAGTATTTTTCATTTTTGTAAAAATTCTTTAAAGCGAACAACAAAACTGATCACAAACCAGCAGAGGTAGCTTGTTGGATGCCTCATAACAAACCCTGTGAAGCAGAAGCTCATGAAGTAACAGGAGGAAGATTATTTCAGTGGAAACGTCTCCATCTTTTTGCTCTAAATGCAAAACACCCACTGCTATTTTTGACTTTTATTCATTTTGTTTTGTTAGTCTGTGATCATTTTTGAGTTTAATCTTGAATTTAGTTTTTTCTTTAGCTTCTCGTGTATAAATCCCATAATTTGCTAAAAAAATTTCCTCTTTTCCCTATTATCAAAGTAAACTCCCAGATATTTATTTTAAATTAAAGGATTCTATACTGACATATTTGTCATTTTATGAATATATGCTGGCATTCCTGTGTCATGATTATTTTTTGAACCAGATGTTTTCGTTCCTATTTGTGGGTCTGAGTATAACAAAACACTAACTGAAAGACAGTTTACTTTTAAACATCAAGCAGATCTGTGTCACAGCAAACCAATATTCTGTAATATGATAGTTTGACACACAACTTTGATGCAAACACTTAAAATGTTGAATTGTATTATATATCGCCATTTATCAGCTGCTTTTCCTCTAAAGCAGCTCACAAATGAGCACCATGATTTACAGAAATTATGCATCAGGCTGTTTTCAGCCATTCCTGTTGGAACAAACGATTATGTAATAAAAGCTGTGGATACGTTCAATAAACATAAATTATCTAAGTGCTTAATGCTGTGTGCAGAAGAGGTATTTTATAAATTTCTTTTCTTCATCTCTGAAAGAAACAAAAACAATTCTGAGCAAACTTTGAAAGCTAATAATCTTATTAAAAACATGGAAACTCTCCTGAAAACATTGAAAACAGAAATATCTCAACCTGCAGACAAACAAAAGCTCAAAAATTGTAGTGAGTTTTATATTGTGACCTGCGTTTTTTTAATTTTTATTTTTTATTTTTTACTGACGTGGTCGGAAACAATGCACCATTTATTGTAAATATATTTATTTCATTCATAGACTTAAAAAAAACATACTTTTGATTAACTATATTTATCAAAAAATGCACTGTATTTAATTGTTATTATATATTTATATATATATATATATTTTTTTTTTTTATATGGGAGTACCACAGGGATCAGTTTTGGGCCCACTTCTATTTGCGGTGTACACTAAGGATCTCCCAGGTCTCTGTCATGATGTAATCTGCCAGCTTTATGCCGATGACACAGTCATCTATGTGTCTGCCAAAACTAATTTGCTGAAGTTATTGGAGAAGTTGCAAAAATCAAAATATCTTGGGATTATTTTTAACACCATACAGTTTCAAAGTTGAATCAAAAGTGTATGCAAGAAGGCCAAGTCCAATCTTAATTGCTTTTGCTTAATTAGAAGTTGCTTATCACATCAAGCTGCCTTAGTGTACTGTACATGCAATCATCTTCTCACATCTGTCTTCCTGCATCACATCATGGTCACAGTCGTCCCATTCTACAGTGAAACCGATCATCTCCTTGTATAATCAGACAATTAAGGTTCTAGACAAAAAGCTCATAAGCTGGCATCACTTTGAAATAATAAAAATGAACCTCTTGCTATTGAAAATCTTATAAATTTTAGTATTTTGAAGTTGTTTTTTTAAATGTTTGACAAATCGTGTGTCACCACTGTTCTCCGCTCTCATCGTCAGACGTCATGGCGCTCTCAGACCTTCCACCCGAGCCTCTGTCAGTGGGGATTGCATAGTACCAAAATTTAAACCATCATTTGGATGGTCTTGTTTCTCCTTTAAGGCTCCCAAACTCTGGAACTCACTGCTCAGGCAGACATGAGCAGTTTTATTGGAGCCCAAAAGCAATGGCTTAAGTCTGGGCAAAGCTGATCACATGGAAAAAAACCCTAATGAATGTCTCTGCAATTTTCTTTTCTTTTACTTTCTTCCCTTTTTCATATGTATATAAATTTTGTCCTTTTTATGGGCAGGTGTTGAAAATTAGCAAGGCTGCTACAACACTAAAATACATCCGATGTTCCAGTGTACTTGTACATGTCCACAAATAAATAATATAAAAATAAATAAATGAAAATGAAGATAAATTAAAGAATACAAAAACACAACATTTAAATTTAAGGGGAAATTTAGAAAATAATGTACACTTCTGGCTTTTTGTACACTCTACCTCTGACAGTTTAATTTTCCTTTCAGCAAGATAATAAGCTTGATAAAATATAGCTTTTTATGTTTTTAATAACCCATGTTCTGAATAACATAATTATTTTCTTGAATCCATATTTCTCAGCTTCTAGTCGATCTGTACAAAGATTATAGGCTGAGCGCAGTACATTTCACTCCCATCTGTTCTGCACTTCTGCTTTCTTGCCATTTCTTGTCAATTCCTGCTGCTGGAGTTGTGCAGAAAAAAAAAAAAAAGCTGTGAAGTTGTGTATAATGAACATCACATTACTGCAGCTGTTCAGAATAACAACGAATCAGCTGCAGACGAACGTCAAACTTTGACAGGTCTTTGTGAGCGGTACCAGTACCTGTAGAACAGAGAGGAGACTTTTTTCTTTATCAGACTGGAACAGAGTTCTGTCTGCACAGATTCATAGTTATGGTTACTGTAGACACTTGTATTGTCAAACGTCGCTCTGATACCTGCCTCAATCATCCTTGTTTGTGGGTGATGCCATGTGACCCCTCAAACAGCAGAGGGGAGTGGAAGGCTAATGCTGCGTCTACAGCACATTGCACACTTCCCCTCCAGTCACCATTTCCTTGTCGTTTTAGTGTCCCTGTATCCTTTTGTTTTTATACTTTCACCAAATATGAGTCAAAATGTGCATTTTAATGCTGCCCACTTACGTTATCTTCAGCCATTAGCATCCAGACAGCTTCTTTCACACAACATTAAACCAAACTCAGAATATTTATTGCATGATCATCTCTTTGTTTTCCTATTTTTTATGAAATCTTTTGACATTTTGAAAAATGGCCGTGACCTCTTGAAATACTATCACTATAGTAACTGTGTAAAATGAAACTGTACGTCATTAGGGTGAAATGGGTAAGAAGAGAGTGGAATAAATTAAGTTATACCACCGCTGTATGTTCCCAGGCCTGAAAGTACAGTGTGTGCAGACCTGTGGTTTTCACTTTATCAGAATACAACGAAGACTTAAGGTAGCTCTGAACATGAAAAATAGATCTTAAGAGAAATAACATTTGGTGTTAGCTGTATGACTCAAAAAATAAATAAAAATGTAATAATTAGAGCTTTCATTTTACCCCACTAAAAGATGCAGGACCTTTTAGGGTTTCAAAGAACAAAACATGAGCATGATGTTATAAATGTGGGGGAAAAAAAGTAATTTTTTGGATCATCTTCATTACAAGATGGAGAACTCTACCAGATGCTGCGTTTATCAAAACCAAGAACTGGTGTCACTCCAGTGAGGGTCCAAGTCGTACCCAGACTGAGTAACTTCAGTTTCAAAATAAAAGTTTAAATTACTCTATACAAGTTGTTTTGTAGCAAACAGCCCTGCAGTTTTGAGCATAATGAGATTATTAAACATGGCAACAACTGCTTATAGAGCTGCTGCTCCATATTATTACATGACACGCCACTAAATCACATGAATGAAAGCAGAATAAATAGTTCAGACATTCTCCTGACAGAGCTGATAGTTAATTTCAGGGTAAGAAGAACACATTGCAGCTTTGTATTTATGTATCCCTGATTAATGTAGTCTGGGAAAAACAACCAGCAATGCTGAATACAAATCCGTCTGCAGGATGTGGTGTTGGGTTCATAATTCACCAGAACAAGTTAGAAAGTAATCCAGTCCACACAGATTATAATCAGCTGGTTTGTTTGAAAGTCTGAACCAAGTTAATCATCTCAAAATGAAATATTTTACTTTACTTTGTAGATTCTGACAGTAGTTTCAGAAATAATGAAATGTGGTTAGGTTAAATATGTGACCTGAGCTTACAAAATATGTTAAAATGAGGACAAACCATCACGTAAATTGAGTAAAAATGAGTCTATAAAAGAATTAATCCCTGCAACTAAATTAACATTTTTTTTCCTAATCTACCTTTTATTTTAATGTTTTTTTTTGTTCAGAAATAACCCCCTTTTTTATATATAAATAAGGTGTTATTCCAGTGAGTAACAACATATTTATTCAGCCTCCTGCTCTGCTTGTTTCCAGTTTGAAACCTGCTGAATAAGCTAAAAATGCATAAAGGCCAGGCTAATTAAAAAGTTGACATTTTGGAGGTGCAGCCCTTTGTTAAGGAAGGACAAAAATGGTAAATAAGTAGCTGTAAAGCCCTCGTTTGCTCTGAACTTTAGTGTTTCAAAGCCACAGTTTTATTTCAAATGTGATTAAAGAAGCTACAAACCCTCTAAAACACAGCAGATGGGGACGGGCAGAGATTTTGAAAACATTTGAAGTCTATTTAAAATGTATTAATTTGAAAAAAAAAAAAAAAAGTATATTTTCATCAGATGCTGGGGCTTTTCCAGACGTTATTTTTTTTAAAGCAATAAAAGTAAAAATGGACAACATTCCTCCTTCCTGTCCTTGTTTTCTTCTTTATTTTGCATTTTTCTGGTTGAGTATTTGAAAAATAATCACATATTCACTACGAAATTTGAGTCAAAATGCCCACCCCTAATAAAAGAAGGCTCATAACTTAATTACACCTGTTGATTTTTGCAGCCTAAAGTCAGAAGATGATCAATCAACAAAGAAATTTGTTTTGTCTTGTTATTCAGGGGGCGTCTGAAAGGACAAACGTCCTTGGCCCTGTCTTCAAAAACAGTTTCTTTGCTCAGCACGAATGATTTCCTGTGTTACTATTCAACATTTAAATGACCAGTGCCTCTGTTTGCTGCCTGAAGGCCATTAGCTAGAGAGCAGCACATCATCAAAATGTAATTTGAATGTGACTTTCTCAAATTGATTCACAGAATCTGCTCCCCTTGCAGCAGGATCTCTGTTTGATTTGGTTTAGATCTCAGTAATGGAACCAATCCTCACAATCAAAACAAATGCATCTGAAATGTGAAAAATGAACTCTGATACAAAACGTGTTATTACTTACTTTACAAGAAAACCTTTACTGATGATCATTCCTCTTTAGCTGTTAGATTTTTAATGTAGCTGAAATTAAAATTTAGAATTCAATAAGTTTTATTTTGTTGTTACAAAAGTAACAACTTTTATTAACCTGGCTTCACATCAGATTTGTACATTCAGCACTTTGTGCCAAAATAAAATGTTACTCTCTGAAACACATCTTCAACATTTAACTAATATAGGTTTAGCTCCTGTCTCACAAAGAGGTTGCCACTGATTCAGATTTGTGAATCCCATTCAGGATCCGATAAATCCAATTCTTTACAGAGTAAACAAGCTGCAGATTTAATAAAGTTTTTACAACACAAACAAACGTTACTCTAAGATTGCCCACAAAAAGTTTAAAAATGAAGTATTGATATTAGTCCAAACTGATAACCAATAGGTTGATTGTGTTTAATTTATCCCTGCGTGTAAACTTAGCAAAAAAAAGTGAGAACGTTTGTGTTCGGTAGATTATTTTTTTCTTTGTAACGATTCCTCTGATTGGCAGCACCTGAGCCTAGAAGCTCAAAACAAGAGACAATAGTAACAGCAAAATAAGCTGTTTGGCAGAGATAAATTCAAAATATAACCCTGTTTTACAATGTTTTCCAAGTTGCTCAATACCGTCACAATAAAACTGAGTGTATATCTAAACCTGTATACTTTAGATAATTAGAAATAGAGCATCTCTGATTTAAAAAAAACAAAAAAAACAAAACTTGTGTTTGGACCTTTTACAAACATGGGTTCTAAAATCAGCAAATGTAGAGATGACATTCTAAAAAGGTTTTACTGCTTTAAACACTGTCAAACACTGTAAACCTCATCGGACTCATTAAACTTCAGTCCAGGTTATTATTTTTATTTTACAAAGAAACTGCCTCAGGCTGGCACAATATGATAACTTTTACACTGTGGCTTCTGCAGAAAGTCATGAGTTATTCATTATAGATGTCTGTTCATTGATTAATAGGATTAGATTGTAATTGATCTAGGATATTTAAAGCCAATCATTGTCAGTTCTCTTAGTTCTCTGACTCGTTTTACTCTGAGCTGCACTCAGATGATGAGGTCTGAGGCCACGCCCCGCCCACCACCATACAAAGGAAGCTCATTTTTGACTGCTTGTATCTGGGATGTCATTCTTTCAGTCATGATTCATGCCTCATGATCATATGTAGAGTGAACTGAGAGTTTTGCCTTTCAAGTCGACGCTTTCTTCAGCAACCAGAGCTTTTTTATTGAGACTGATGTTCCATCCTGTAGATCCATCACCCACACTGCTATTCGTGGACAAGACGCCCAGATTCTTGAACTCCTCCACCTGAGGCTGCTCCTCCTACCATACAGTGCAGACAAATCTATCTTTGACTTATTTTAGAGTGTCAGCGTTATTAATGACCAACAAAAGAAGTCAGTGAAGACACCCCCCCCAACACACACACTTTCCTACCTCAATTGGTGGTTTGTTTTTTCCATAGTGCGGCAAGTGGGGGTTCACTCAATTTGGAGGGTGGGTAATTATCCACATGGGCAACTGAAAGTCGTGGTCTCCCTCAAAGCCGTCGTCTGTTGCATGCTGATAACATTGACATGCCCTCCTCTCGTGTCACATTTTGCTTCATGCCAGACAAAAGGCAGGATGGGAGTGAGAAGAGTTCGCACGGAGGAATGGAAACTCAAATAAAAGAGAGGATGTTGAGGAAGACAGTGATGGATGAAAAAAGGGGCAGACCTTTTTTCATTAGTGAAGCGACCTTTCTGTAATCAATGAGTGGTTCAATTGAAGGCGCGGACACCCGGCTGACCACTCGCTGGCCTCTGGTAACGTTTGAAAAAAGCCACCTTGAGTGTGTCCTAAAACAAACTGTTTACTTACTTTATATCTAGCATTTTTGATATTTAATATATATTGCAGTAAAGTAGAAAATGAGAGATAAAATGAAAGCAGCTTGTTTCTAGAATTGCGCTTAGTGTGGCAGCATGTTGAAGTATCTGTTGCATTTGTTCTGAGATATCCTTTTAAAACTTTTTTTTTAATTCCACTTTTTCTGGATAAAAACATTTTTTGGGATGATTATTCCCTCTGCTATGAGACGCTGTGCAGCTGAAAGGATTTTTCTAACACCTATTTTGCTTTTGGACATTTGTTATGATGCGTAACCATAGCAACATGGTGGTTCATTATAACCTAGAGCAGCTGATTAACATCTCAAAAGCTCAAATAATACCTCAACTACAGTCCCAAATCTCAGATGAGTTGAAAAGGAGGCACTGTGGATGCAGAGCAGGAGCAAAGAGGAGAGAGATAGGAGGAGGAAGTTCAAACCATCTCTTCCATCGATCATGATGGGTGACAGAGATAGTAGAGGAACAAGTTGAAGAAACTCCAAGCCCTAACAAGAACCCAGTCAGAGTATCGAGAGTGCAGTATTATGTGTTTCACTGAGACATGGCTGGAGGATTATATTCCTGACTCCAGCATCTCCCTGCTGGGCTTTCTGACCATACGATGGACAACCCTGAGCATCCTAATCGGACTGTCACACAACAACATTGTGTCTTCAGACAAGGCTTCTACAGATCTGCTGGAAGATGGACCGCTACAGGAGATCCTTCCTGCCCACAGTCATCAGTATCTATAACAACTCTTTAAAGAAACCAGGATAATGTGAGTTACATTTATTTTCCCTTTGTAATTAATAAAGTCTTATTAAATTCAATTGTTGTTGTCAGATTTCATGTTGATCTGACTCTTTTTTTTTAAGTTTTCTGAACAAACCTCCCTCATTATAAAGGGAAATGATTCCCCATATATCATCCTTTTAAAAAATAAACTGGAAATCCAGAGTCGGTGTTTGTAATTTGCTACAATCCAATTATTGTTTTTACTCCAAATGTTACATTTCATCACTGTTTTTGTGCAATGTACTTCAGCAAGAGTTTTCAAGAACAACAAAACATAGTCCAGTGACTCTTGATTAGGTATACTCAAGTTAAAAGCTGTTGAGACAAACTTGTGATGAATGGTTGAATAAATAAATTGCTTTGAATTTGGATGACTTTTAAGAGGCTTGAGTGCTTCCAGCCCTCACTTCAAAATTACTGCTTCTCAGCTCCCCCGGATTGCTCCGTAACAGATGGTCTTGTCAGAGCATTAACTAGGGACTCTGCTGGTGTTGTGAGGGGGGGGGGGGGGTGTTTCCACAGGCACCCACTGTAGGAATGGTCAATCAGATTGGTGAGATGGTTTTATATAAACAGCTGGCTGGTGAGCTTAGCATCAGTGATTTTTTTATTTTTTTAGTGAAGCTCTATGTGTGTGGCAGTAATAAGATGGGAATTAGATGCACTTTCAAATTGCCTGGGAGGACGCCCTTGGGGGGGTGTCCTCATGTGATGCCGCTTGTGGTCAAACCTGTCACCAACTACAGCTCTCTACATCAGAAGCATTACCTACAGCCAACACTCTGATCTGTGTAATGAGCAACTGATCAATCCAATTCAGGCTTTCACACATTCTGTCCTGGCTGTGCAGCGGTGTGTGGAATATTAACTAACCGTGTCAACAAAGTAATTTAATGAGGTCCACAAAGCGAGTCTGAATGGAGACAAAACAACACTTCCTGTGACCTAATAGACTTTTTTTCTTTGTACTCTGCAAGCATTTTGTTTGTCTTCAGAGGAAGTCCCGTCTTTCAGGCCAGGGACTGGAATCTATTGACCCCATTCTGGTAAAATGTTGATATTTCGTCTATTTAAAAAAAGATGAGGCTGGGAAACTACACAGTTTACTGCAGTTAATAAACCCCTCAGGTTGGTGGGCAGGTAGAGTGACGGGGCAACTCTGACCTGAGCGGAGCAGCCCGGCCGGCCAGCTGTTGTTCACCACCTGCCTGTATTCACAAAGGACTTGGACTACAACGCACTGCATGGTCCTCTCAGCTCCTCTGTGCCCTAACAAATGTAAGCTAATAATCCAATTATAGCTGCAATTTGTAGATGCAATCTCGTTAATGTGAGGAACCATCAACTTTGCTTGGGAATAAAATGGCTTAGCATAAAATTGATTTCTAAAAGTCCAGGAGATTTAAATTTACTGGAGGTCTTGATCCCATTGTGTTTAACTTTTTTTTTTTTTTCAACCTTTTAACCAGTTATCTGCAGATTCACATCAAGTCAATTAGTGTGCCTGAAGCAGCAGCTGGTTATATAGAAGACACCTGTTATTCTTGCTGTTAGCCTTTCAGAAGCTGCACTTTTGATTGGTATAATTGTTCTGATGACCAGGTAACCTTTATGTTTGAGGGTGAACACGTGGGTCTCAGGTGTATTATCATTTTTAGATGCGAGTCTGAGGATCATGAAAACATTCTGGACCTGCTGCTTTGATTCAGATCAGTTATGCTTTTCAATGATGTTCTTATATAAAAGTTATTCAGATTTTTTTTTATTTTTTAAGAGTTTGCCTTGTGCTATCTTGTTGTTAAAGGATACACTGTATATATGATGATGATGATGATGATGATGATGATAATGATAAAAGGTCTTGAATAATCTAAATATCGTCTTGGTTTAAAAATGTCAAAAGTGAAGACTTAAGTTTAGATTCATTCCTGTAGAAAAGAGGGGAAAAAAACAGCAATTTGTAATAAAAGCATTTTCTAGACAGCTGAGACCTTTTTCATCTCAAAGGCCAGGATGAATTTACATACATTCCACAGATTTTTTATTTTTTTTTACATGAGGTTAAGTCTGGCAAAAGTCAAACAATTTGCATACAGCCAGGATTAAAAGCATTTTTTGTGATACAAATTTTAAGTTTTTGAAGATAAGTTAGTAGTTTTTGATTCATCGGAACTTGAAAAGTTTGCCAAACTCTCTCCTGTAAGGCGTTAAAGTTAATGTGCAGATGCAGAAAAACGTGTTATTTTGACAAAATCCAAATTGACATGAAATGATTACTGTACCGCTTCTTTATAACTTCAGCTTTTATGTGACCTAAAAGGTATGAGCTGCGACGTCTTTTTGATTCACATGAGGAGGAAAAGCTGGCATGTGTAATGTCATCTGATACAAAAAGTCCAGTAGCTCAGATTTCTGCAAAGGTTTATGCCAGAATCGAAAGGAAATGTGAGAAAACTTTCAGTTGTGTTTTGCAGTGCGCTGCCTTTGAGGCAGGTGGTGCCCATGCTGACCCGTTTCCACAGCTGAAAGTTCCCACAGCGGACACTTAGGCATCAGAGCTGGACTATAGAGCAATAGTAGAAGGTAATCTGATAAATGGCATCTTCTTTTACATTATTTAGATGTCTGAGTTTCTGCACACGACTTGCCTCAGGGAAAAACCTGACAGCAGAATGCTCTTTAAGAAGAAGGTTAACAGAAGGAGCAGCAGAAGACTCTGGGCAGTGAAGACTTCCACCATTCACACACACACACACACGATACTTTAACACAACCTTCTAAATATTTGTCCAATACATTCAGGAACTTATATTCCCTGATTGTAATGGACTTTCTATGGAGGACCAAAACTGTCATAATTAGAAATAAAAGCAGAAATATATACATGGACCAATAAATAAATAAATAAATGCACTTAAAATGCAGCAATTAAATTAAAAAAATTAGAACTTTACCTCGTGTTTTATAATTTAATTGACCTTCATATTTATTTTTCCAGCTTAGTTCCAATAAATTATATTTTAGAACATTTACATTTTACAGTTTTTAAAAATATTAAAGTTTTTCCTTTTACTTGAACATGAATTTGGCTCTTATTATATTTAATTATTTGAATAGTTTTTCACAAGTTTTTTTATTTCCATGTGTTGCTTTTACATTTTACTTTACCATTTCTGCTTCATTATGCAAATAAGGTGGGCGTGGCTCTTGAGTCAGCTCCTCTCCTATTGGTCAAGAGACAGGAAGGAGCAGGATCCATGTGCAGATCTACTGTCATGCTTGTGCTGCCTCAGTTTAGTTTAAGACAAAGGCACAAGTGAGTTTTCTTTCTTGCCATAAATAAAAGGAAAAATAAAAATATATATTTTTAAAAATGGTAAAATGCAAATTATGTCCTAAAATATATAATTTACTGGAACGAAGCTGGAAAAATAAATATGGTCAATTAAATTAGAAAACATGAGTTAAAGTCCTTTTTTAATTTAATTGGTGCATTTTAAGTGTATTTATTTATTTATTGGTCCATATTTCAGCTTTTATTTCTAATTGTCATGTTTTTCAGCAAAATGGTGAACTGTGCAACACTGAAAAACGAACCGTCTAAGAGTTTACTCGACCTCCCAAGTCATCACAAGCTTGCTGCTTGTGGCGTTTAAGTTAGAGAGTTCAGTGACTGTCAAAACTACTGTTTCTGTTTTCAAAATAGAGAAAATGCATTCAAATGAAAAGGTTAATGCAAAAAAACCAGCCTTGAGTGTTTGGTAATGAGATTAGATTGTATATTTAATGTGTTTATTGAGTTTGTCAACCTTTCGCAAAGAATTGACTCGGGGTGATGTGCTGACAATAAACACATCTATGTCAGAACAAGAGATTTTATAACATCGGCCCCAACACACACACTTTGCACTCTGCATACATTATTTACGCCGTATATTTTAGATGGCATTCACTTCCGGCTTCATTCACTCGAGTTAAATTTTAATTACATCTATGAAGATTATGATATTCTTGCTTTAGGTGCCACTTTACATATGCAGTGAAAATTGTGGATTGGAACTGAGCTGATTTCTCAAAGTTAACAACTTTTTTTATTTTTTGTTTTTGAAATGCGTCCGTCAAACCATATGTATTTTTTGACATTGCTTTAGGAGTGCGCACTCAATGGTTTGACAACCTGCTATTTGAGCTTCAGCTGCACCAAGAATATATAAAATATAAATAGATTTTATTGCACCATCAATAAAATATCTTTGAAATGCTGGAGTGTTAAGTCTCTGAACAATCTGCACTCATACAGTAGAAATAAAATGTTAACATTTTCTTATAACGTGTGAATGTGGAGATGTTTACTTATTAACTGGAAATTCAGTGTTTTGTGAAACAAACACTAAATATGTTCATTCTATTACAGGGATGTTGACATTTCATCAGCAGCTGCTGCCATTTTCATCCCAAACTGCTGCTGGATTGTGCAACGCTGCTCTAAGAGTTTGCTAGTTTTTCCTCCTGTTTTGTTATTTCTACAAATTTCAGCAAAGCGTGGTGCCCTTGTTCCAAATTCGATAATGATTTGAAACATAGAAGTATGTTTTTTTTTTACTTCGGAGTAGCGCAGTGTGTTAAAGCTTGTCTTTGTCACGTGACACATTTCACACGCAGTCATTGGTTGAGGAGCTTTGTTTACAAAACAAATATCCACATGGTTTTTACATTTTTATTTTCTGCATTTCTAAAACACAAGTTGATTTGATGTTGCAGTTTAGTGAGATGAGCTTTGAAACATTATTTCATACCTTTTCTGCTACTTTTGCATTGGATTTTATAAAGTTTTATTAGTTTTTTAGGATACAAGATGCTTCCTGGAAAAACCAGAATGTGAATCTTTTACTAAAATTTCATGGGGGTATCTTGAACACTAAGGAAGTTATGAGCAAAAATAAATAAGAAGGTGAAATGGTCACAAGAAATCATGAGCCGATTTCACCTAAACAAACATAACTTACTTCATTCTTCAGATAATCACAATTTTTTGTGTTGTTTTGTTGGGTTTTTAATGTTCTTTTTGAATCTGCTGTCAGGTTTGATATTGTCCACATCCCTACACACAGCTGATTGTTTTCTGATTGTCAAGTTGAAGGCTCAGATTTATTGTTTCAACTCACAATAAGCTGAAGTGAACCGTTGGTTCGCTGCTCCCCTTTTTCCTTGTTTTTCATGTGCAAATTGCAGTTGGTATCTTAAATTTCATTACTCTATCTATTGGCATATTTCCTCTCATGACACATTTAAAATTGTTGCTCCGTGTGCCACATGGGTAAAATAAACAAGATTATATTAGAAGTGCAGAATGAATGAAAGAGGTAGATGCAATGAATATATGTGTGAGTTAATAAGAGCAACACTTTAACTTAAAATAATTATTTGATGATTTTAATGTAAAAAAAATGTGGATATATTTAATTTACATGTTCAGTGTGCTACTCTGCTACTCTCCTGCTAATGCACAAATCTTTGCATTAAACAGATTTGTTATTTCACCATTGAGACCTTCTGTAGTAGACCCTTTGTGTTTGATGTACATTATAGATTTGCCGTTGTTCAGCCTGATGTGATCATCACCACTGACCTTGACTCTGTACTCCGTGCACCCTGCTGTCCCGGTGCTGACAGAGCGTTGAAGAGGTACTGAGTGGAAACCTTGGAGAGCATCTGTGAACACGACGAGACACAGCAGGGCGCAGGTTTATCAAAGCACAACGTTGGATGTGCTGCATGCACTAAATTTAAGTTCTGCCTTGGCATACTCCACCCAAATACTGCTGCCTGTTTCCCCGGTATTTTCATTTAATTTTTTTTGTTTCTTCAAAATTTAATGTGCATAAGAAAAAGAGAAATGGAGCGTTAAGTTAGCTCAGTGTGTGAGGCAAGAAGAAGTGGTAAAAATGCAAAATATCCTTTAGTCGTGACTGAAATGAGCTGTTCTCTTATTTGTTTGTGCTGATTTTGTTGACTTGAGTGATTCTTTTTTTTTTAATCAATTGTGTGATTGTGGGAACAACAAAAACAAAATAAACACTTAAATATAATAAAATTCCTAACACGTAAAAAGTCAAAGTTTTACAGTACGCTGAGTCAGCAGCTTTTCAGATAAATTATCCAAGAAGAGGCTTAAATTATATTTGTAAATGTAGTGGAAATGCGCACACATGAAAATTTCACACATCAATATATGTTCATACGTAGAAAATACAATTAAATTATAAAACTGCTAATAAAAAGCAGTTTCTGTTAGATCTCCTTGGAAGTATTCATCTTGTGCAGCTGTATATTGCTTCAAGTACCCGCACCCCACAAAGGCCTTTTCAGATGATATATACTTTTGTGACTCATGCTGGACCTTTTTTCTTTTGTTAAATGAAAGCTATTCAGCACGAGTTTCATTCAAATTAGAATAGAAGTCACATGGAGTCAAACCTGGTGAGATTCAGGATCTAAGAAGTTTTTTTATTTAAAGTAGAGAGATGTGAGCAGTATCCTGTATCATTTTAAAATCCTGCAGTAATAATATGACTTAAAATATATTTTTTTGATTGGTGGTCAGTGTTGTGGTCTTTTAAATCTGAGGCTGTGGGTTTGAGGTAGCTTGTGTCCGTAAATACATCCGGTGTAAAACAGCTGTCAAATTAACAACAAATATATTACAGCTGAGATGCTGAAGCGAGCTAACGGTGTAATTAAAATCTGGGCCAGGGATGGGCAATTTAAATGATGGAAGTGGACACCAATTTTTGTTGACACTCCCATAGGGCCACACAGCGCTGCTCACGTACCCAAATGTAACAAAACTGCCATTTTAAATTTCATTAAGTTTTGAATTTATTATTTTCAAACAGAACAGGACATTCTGGACATTTAGTAACTAGAACTGTCCCCCGTCGCCGAGGCTCTGTCTGTCCGACTGTTACAATTTCAGAAAGCTGTAACTTTCACATAGACTAAAATACACCAAACTTGGGATGAGTCATCCCTGTTGCTTGCTCGACCATACCATGTGGTCATGACATCATCAAAGCCTGACAACAGGAAGTGACTTTTTTTTTTTTAGTTTGGGAAGCTCCATCCCTGACCCTCTTCACCGAATCAACAACAAATCATGTCTCACTTTATTTCAAGCACAAAGACCTTTTGGTGGAAGGCATGGTCATGGCGATGCGGCAAAGTTGGACATCACGATGTTGACATATGTTTAGCTATAAATTCCACAGACTTCCGCCAATCTGCACTAAATTCACTACGGTCGATCCTAATCCACCCCACTACAGGAATGCAGTCTAATTTTTGGGGGGCTTGGCTTAATTACATAAAACGTTGACATAAGGTTGGCTTTAAATCACATATACATGATCCGATCTGAACCAAATTTTGTTTGCATCATAAGGGAGACCTGTTCAACATGTTGGTGTAGTACTTTGACATGATCACTTTAGCCCCCCCTGTCCATCTGTTCGTTCACCTTATGAGAGTATTTAAATAATGAAGGATGTGATGATTCCAACAAAAATGCTAACAGTTGGTCACTACTGAATGGCGAGGACATCAGCGACGGTTGGCGTCGAGTTCTATCTTGTTAGCAATTGTTTTGGTGATTTTTGCACGCAAGATGCAGCAGTGGAGTTTTAATCAGAGTAAAAGTAGATCAATTTTTTAAACGCTAGTTTTTCACCAACACAATCCATTAAAACAAATTATTTTTCATTTAAGATTAGTAAATTGAATTTTATTACATTATAGTGCCAGTTCATGTTTTGGAAGGGGATGCAAAACAATTAAAGTGAAAGAAACTTGTCTAAAAAGAAATGTTAACCAAAAACTGTAGACTTTCACCACCAGATTTTTGGCTATGCATAATTTGCCAGTTTTTTTTAGCTGTAAATACTTGCCTCCATAGTTATAAACCATTGCTGGAATAAAGTATTGTCTAAAATGCATGAGCTGGTGCCCATTTCTTTCCCTTAATAAATTCCCATATTGCAAACATCAGATTGTAGATGAGTAGGTGGAAAACCCGAGCACAGCTGAAGTCACCACTGCCCTGTGTCTTAGTCTAAACAAACAGCAGATATAGAGGTGTTTAATGAATTCAAGAGGCTGGCAGCTGCTTAG
This sequence comes from Cynodonichthys magdalenae, assembly GCA_031762555.1. Classification (NCBI taxonomy): domain Eukaryota; kingdom Metazoa; phylum Chordata; class Actinopteri; order Cyprinodontiformes; family Rivulidae; genus Cynodonichthys; species Cynodonichthys magdalenae. The sequence continues at coordinate 1,712,524 of JARVJO010000269.1, forward strand.
CTCTCCTTAGGTAATAAGAATCTGGACCTACAGCCCCGGTGTCTGAATAGCTAAGGACAACATGGTGTGTGGTAGATATGGGAGTGTGTGTGTAAGAAGGATTCAAGGTGGCTGTCATCAAAAAGAAGCTGTGTGGTTATTTCCACTGTCACCTCTGGTCAGTGGAAGCTCTAACTTATTCCACTGTCTAAGTGAAGCAATCACTGACTGTAGACTTTGTGAGGCTGCTGAGTAGCACTCAACACAGACCCAATCCTCTCAGGATGTGGCTGCAGTTCAATCTGCTCTGCTGCTCTGCAGTAGGTTAGGATGTGTCCACGGGGGCTTTCACACAAATTAGACCCAGAGTCATTTTACCAACTTATGTATTAGGGTTGTTTGTGTCTTCCTTTCTACCTTTTTATAGTTTCTCTATGTGTGCAATTGCATTCAATAAGAAATATAAATAAAATGTTTCCTTTATAGAAAGTAAATCTAAGTCACCTGTAGGAGGAAAGAAAACTTTCTCAATCCCAACATATTTTACAGAGGAAATAAATAATTCAGCAATTATCTTCTTGTTCTTATTTCAGCTGATTTTAAGAGCTTGAAGAAGATTTCAACATATTTTTTTTCTCTAAGACTTTAGGAGAAATGTGCATGTTGTCAGACTTTCATAATAATAATCAGGGGTGGAGCTAGACTTTTTTGCAAGGGGTAAGGCGTGGCTGAGGTGTTTTTTTTTTTAATATAGAAAAACACAAAATTTAAGATGGCGCCACAGCTGGTTCAAAATGGCTTTAATTCAGCTGCTTTAAGAAATATTGATCTGAAAGTTTGAGATAATGGCTAAGAATGATTAAAAAACATACTGAATACTAGTCACAGCTTATTCACCATTTTTAGACATTCAAAGCTGATGATTTGTGTAGAAGTAGCTGAAAACGATCTTTAACAAATTCTAGATGCTAATTAAAAATTCAAACTGGCCACTGCAGCTAGCGTTAAAAAGCTTTAATTCAGCCATTTTAAGACTTGATGAGATTAAATATGTTGTAGAGAAGCTAAGAACGATCGTATGCCGATTGTTGAGGCTAATCCCACATTACTAATTTTGCAAACGGCTATAATTCAGCCATTTTTAAACAAACAGCTAAAAATATTATATAGTGCAGTTGTTTCTGGGAACATTATTTAACAAAATCAAAATGCAAATACAAAATCCAAGATCCACACCTGTAATGAATTTTGGAGTGGCACATGGGGTGGTCAATCAGGTGCCCGGGTAGTATTTGCCACCCCAGCTAGTCCTCTGGCTCCGCCCTTGATAATATTTTATTCTTGAAAAGGACAAACCTTGTAAATTTAACTGCTTTAACTTTGAATTTATGTTCAATGTGACTTCAGTCAGATCATCAAAATATTAAGATTCAAGTAATAGTGAGCGAATTTTAGAGTTGAACAGAATACTGATTTTTAAATTTATGCTGGTATGAAACCAGACAGTATTATTATCACAGATATACGATGGCTCCGTCTGTGTCTTCTGTAATCCCATACCAATATGTGATTTTGTTTTTTTTTTTGGTCTCTTTACTCTCGGCACAACTTTACCCCCTCTTTTCTATTTCTCTGTCAGCAACAAAATAAGCTGCAGACTCCTTCACATCTTGTCATTGTTGCACACTCAGCTACTGTGTCTGCATATTTTCTCAAAAAATAAAAAAGCAACTACCGTTAAATGTAGCAATATACCGAAGAAAAATAGTGTTGCTAGAACAGCCCTGTGAGTGTGTGACTGAGATGCACATGAAAAGTAACATTTTCTATTTTACTAATAACAGAGCTCTTCAGCTCAAGAAATTTCCAAATATAAACATTAAAAAGTGAAACATTTGGCCTGCAGCAATTTTTTTTTTCTATCAACTTAAAGGTTATATTGGCATTATTTTATGGTCTATTTTGCTTGTTAGTTTGATGAATGACCTTCAGGAAACATGAACAAACACATGCCTGTGTCGTTAACTCCACTGACCCACGTGCACTTGCTAAAAGAAATCTATTTCTGAGTCTGTCTCTGCTGTAAGTTTGACCACGTTTTGGCTCTGAAATTTGTTTAAAATAAATTTTTGACTCAGTTTGAACATATCCTCACTGCTAGCAGTAACCAAGCTGTAGCAGAAATAAAATGTGTCAAACTGATGGCAGCGAATGATGGGCCAGTCCCAAAGGAGAGAAGTGTCTTTCAGAATCATATTTCTACTTAAATACCAGCTTGTTAAATGTGTAAAAATGAGAATAAAGTGAAATATATAACAATATATTTATTATACATTCTATGTTGTAGTAGTTTCATTTATTATATTACACTAAACATCGTCAGCATAAGAAACAGACCAGTATGTAAGCAAACATCCCATTAAAATCACATTTCACTGATTCTGACTCCATTTTATTGTTGTTCTGTTGCTAATTTGGGTTCAGATTTCTGAAATACTGCTGTCAAAATTAAGGGTGTATTCACACCTGACACATTTTTTTCTGGTTTGAACGGACTAGAGTTCATTTACCTCATTGGTCCGGATCTTTTATGCAGGTGTGAATACTCGTGAACCCTGGTGTGGATCACACATCCGGAACAAGACCCAATTTTGAGGTGGTCTCGGCCCTCTTCCAAGCTCTGGTGTGGTTCGCTTCTGGTGTGAATACAGACCGGCCTGGAACCGAACTACAGGAAACATGCATATTTGACTTCACGGGCCACCGTAGCTAAGGGACATTATCCCTTCAGGGTTGCTAACGCTAACACTGTGCTACAAACAATGATTCGTTGTGGGTCAGAGAATGTAGAGCATCTCGTCTCCTTAAGCCTGCGGCACACATTTGACAACGCTGTCCCACAATTATATCATTGCAGAACCACTGAATGAGCTGCTCTTGATATTCTGAATAGTCAGTTGTATTAACAGGAAATAAAATATCACATTTTCTCTTTACCATGACTATGTTTTACATACATAATTTTTTTTCCCCTTTAAAGTTAAAATTCAAAAAGCGCCAAAGTTACTTACCTGGCTGTAAGATGAAGGTAAATGTGCACATGAAACTAAGACAGAAAATTTATGGCATGCAACCTCATCTCTTAATGCCACAGTACAGCAGCAGTTCTGAATCTCCATCTGTGTTTACACAGAATGCATTCAGGCACTTTATTGAGCTGTCGGTCACACACATTTTGGCAGCATTCAGGGCCCAATATAAAATCACAGCAGGTATATTTTGGGTAATGGAAGCATAAAAATATGTTTTTAGTGCATTCAAAACCATACAGCGTAAATAAACTCTTTTATGCCGGCTATCTAGACAACAAGATTGATTAATAAAAGAGTCCATATGTTACCTGAGGCGTGTAATATCTGCAACTGAAAAACAAGCTGAAACGTGTTGGTAGAAACCAGCAGTCAGGGTACTTTATACAGCAGTGTCATGAAAGTAGTATATTATTTGGCTGCAGCTGTTGGCAACTCAAAATGTCCACAAGAAAATATGTTCAAGTTGTTAAAGATGGATCATTTTATTCAAAGCTGAAGAGGGACAAACAAATCTGTTTGCATCAAAGCGCAAGGCTTCACAAAGTCACTGCAGCCAATAGAACTGCGTTTAAATGGGAAATGCTCCATTATTTAAAACACTCATAAAAACAATATCAAACCCTTCCTTTAAATAAAATTCTGCAGGGACTGCTGCATTAAAGCTTAAACACTACTGATGTATGTGTCCTACCATAATTTCATTATGTACCTGATATTTGTTTTTTTACCAACAGCCTAATTTAAATATGGCTATTTTCAAATTTACTGAGCTACTTAATTCTTATTACTCTCCAGTTCTGCGATGAGATAAGCGTGCACTAATTGGCTGTTTCGGCTTGCCTGGATAAATGCCACAGATCAGCAGCCACTGCTGGGTTTGCTGAAATAATGAGCCAATAAAGATAAGGATCATGGGAAAATTGCAGATTGGAGGCTGCTCATATTCCCTGTGACATTTTCTCTGCTCTGTTGTGAAGTAGCCAGACACAATCAATTTTCCCAATGCAGGCTGTCTCAAATTGAAAACTACAGCCGGTATTAGTAACCTTGTGGTCTGTAATATGTGGGGAGACCTTTACTGCTGAGACCTTGACTGCTGGGGAAAAACTTATTGTTGAAAGCGGTCTTTATTCTCTCAACTCTGCTTCAGCTCATTTCAAGGCTGAAAGGCCTCACAGCAAACAGTTTGATCGCAAATTCTGCTGCACTACTCTTCCTCTTTTATTTGAGCAATAAAACTTCTGTATCTTGCTCAAACTTCAACAAGCATCTTAGTGTTTCATAAACTTTCACTTTAGCCCTCTTTTTTGTATTTTACAGACTTATAGAACCAGTTAGAAGTTTACAGTTTTATAGTTTGATACCAATAAAAACGGGCTCAGTGCAGTCGTATAATGAACCATGCAAATGAGTTTTGGGTGCTTTCCCCCATACTTCAATACAATAGATCAAGTGTGGAACAATTATTGCTAACAGGTTTTCAGGTAAATATGCCAAAGGAGACCAGAGAACCAGAGATCGACACAAGAGATGGATTACAAAAAGGTAAGTGAGTTTATTTACAGTGGCAGGATCCGGACCTGGGAGGGAATGTGAGTACTGGTGAAGTTACTGAAGGGGTTTTCTGATATTGCAGGTGAGTTTGTTCCTTACAGGTATCCAGGAGAAGGTTGATCATGGAGGAGAGGCTTAGGCTTTTCAGGTGAGTGATTGTTTCCACAGACCGGCACACAGGTAAGTATTCACAGGGTTCAGGTGAGAGGCAGACAGGCAGGAGACAGGTTAATCCTGCGAGGCGGCGGCAGGTCTTCAGGTACGTATTTAACTTCTAGAAACACAAAGATTCTCTGGTAAGTAACACTCAGGTAAGTTTAACAGGTTTACGGGCTAGGAATCAGTACCAGGCTCTGCCTGAATGAGCTACATGGGTTTGCCTTCCAAAGCTGGCTCTTGGGACAAGGAACGTCACCTCTCAGGTGGGGAACGAGCCTGAGCTTGTACGTGAGGTTGAGAGGTACTTATGCTTTAGCCGCTTAGCTTCCACAGTAGATCACACGGTCACGTGGTTTTCCACTCACTCCAGGTGTTCTAATAACCTCCATGACAGAACTAGAACAAAAGTTAAGAAGTGCAATAGATTAATAGATAAAAATTTGACTATTTTGAAGGTTTTTAAGGTTGTTGAAAATCGTTCCATTCATTTTCAATAAGGAAAAACATGACTGGAAAAGCTAAATATCGTAAAGTATAAATTGCTGAAATACCAGAAGTCATAGCTGTCATGTCCTAAAGGAGCTGATTGTTTCGATATATAAATTGTTGAAAAAGCACTGAAATTGTGAAACAAAATACCTGCTGAAAAATGTAAGGAATAAAAAATTATAGTATGAATGCTTAATGAACATTCATAGGCTACTATTAAAGTTAAATCCAACAAATTCTTGTATTTTAATAATGTTATCAATTACGGTATAGATAATTTTTTTTTAATTTGGCATTTTTAAAAATGTGTTTTGAATCTTTTCAACTTCTTGTATTAAAACTTCTGAGTTTCTTTCTTTTCTTTTTTTGGAGGAAATAGTCATCAGACTTGCATTCTCTGAACCGAGGGTCAGTTTTGGGTCTTGTTTACATGTTTGGAGTTTTGAAGTAATATGATTGCACCCTGTAGCGGGCCCAGTGTGATGCTGTTCTTCTCTCTCAACATCCTCGCTGTGATCACACAAAGTAATACTCCAAGTCCATCTGAATGCAGAGTGAGTCGACGCATCTGTCAACACAACACACAACCTAGTCCTCAAGAAGCAGGCAGTTTCAACTGAGAGTAGATGAATAAATAACAGAGCCTTTTTTTTAAGAAGCGATGCATGACTTAAATGTTTTATTTCTCAATGAAATCAGTTCAGAAATCACTAAAGGATTGAACTGCTTTTCTGTTTTGGTGAGTCTTAAAATCCTCACACAGATCATCAGTAAAGGACCCATCCTCCATGATCACAATCTAATGCTTTTCACTCAACTCTGGAACCAGTTTAATTCTAAATACACTTTCTTTTTCCTATATGCCTTATTGCACACATTTATTACAACATCTGACTTTTCATGTTCAAATGCAAATTGTGAAGAATGTGCATTCTTTAATCATCTACTGTATAAATGCCTTTGTCTATTAACAGACCGATGTAAGTTTATTGTATAAAAATTTGGTTTATTTATCCAAACCATCTTGGAGTAACGGAGTCAAATGCAAAAAAGTGTTGCAACTGTCCCCGGTCTCCCCTACTTAATAAGAGCTTTAAAAACAGTAAAACTTATTCACTTTTTTACATTTTTTTATTTTCTTTTTGTACTAATGTTTTATTTTACTAACAGATTATTTTCAAATCAACCATCTATGAAATGTCCAGTTTCTTTTCTTCATTTTCATGTTGATACACTTTTTAATAATGTCAGATCTACAGGAAACAATGTTTTGATAGTTAAAGTATACAGGTTGGTTTTTTTTTTCCTTGATCTCTGTCTGCCCTGGTTGATCATTAAAGTTGTTTTGTTTTTATTTTAAAAAAACTTTACCTGCTCTTTAGTGCTGTGTCTCATTCATCTCTGTCTGAACTTCTTATACAGAATTCAAAGTTCATACTAAAAAGGCAGATTCATGTTGAGTGAGTGGGGTTATTTTTTGCTGTTGCAAAACTAACAATGTTACAAAATACCTTTTTACAGAAACATTAACAATCTGCTTTTTTATTCTGTGATTTTATACATTGTAATATAAAACATTTATTTTATTTGCTGTTATTTAAAATATTTTATTTACCTCTGCCAGTAAGTCTGAAAAAAGTCTGAATAAGTCTGAAATTTAAACTCAATAAGTGAATAATCACAAGTTGAAAGTTGTAGTGATTTTAATCACATTAGTGTTATTTTGGACACTGAAATGTAATATTTCAGATATATGTCATGTGGAAGTGTTTTCTTATATAAAATTAAAAATCAATAAAATCACTTAAGTCTTATTTCAATCACTCATGATGTAACATTAATGCCTTTTATTTTGGTGAATCCAGCTACATTCAGAAATTACTCTTGTTTAGATAAAACAGAGCTATAAAATGCAAGCATACCTAAAAGGTATTTTTCTCCATGAGTCAGTACTTTTGCATGAAGAATTTTGCAACTTTATTTTTTATACGTCATGTGTGATTTGCTTTATGATGCTATCCAAAATTCCCACAAAAAATGAAAAACGAAAAAGGCTAATTGGATCTTTAAAATCATGCAGAACATGTGGGATTATCTGTGTGAAATTTGCCCGGCAGGATGTGCTATAGCAGAATTTCAGCAACTCTGATGACATTAGTCAAAGGTCTGGCTTACGTCCCAAATTGTAATTGGCTGGTTAAACACTTAAAATTGCTGGTGAAATTAGGAAACCCCCGACCACTGTGAACTGTGAACATTAAAGTTAAGCTTGCTGGCCTACGAAGACTGAACTGCATTAAGAATGAAAGCCTCAATGTGTCCTTCGTTGCAATTTTACCCTTAATAGCTTCTCCTGTCCTCTTTTAAACCTGCCACATTTCAAAGTAGATACGTTACACCCAACGACTGGCCTGCTGCTTCTCATTCTCACACTTTTTTTTTTTTTACCACCTCTTTCCACTCTGGTTGTTTCCACATTGGGGTAATTACGATTCAGCACTCTCCAGAAGGCTTCAGCTGTAAAATTCAATCAGCAACCAAGTTGGATTTAACTCCCAAACTCCCAGATGTTGAAGGAGTAAAGCATTGTCCATTGATTTAGAAGTAAGATACTTTCTCTCTCGGCTGTGTTGGAACTGCTTTGGTGTTTGTGCTTGGGAAAACTATTGGAAAAGGATGGACTTTGTAGACTCCTGCATCACAGCTTATGTTGTAGCTGGTTTATGTTGACCTGAAGCACATGGGAACATTTTGGATTTGTTTTTTGAAATGTTACAGTATATTTTAAGTTAGCATGCACTTTTGGACCTACCTACATTTCAGAAATAAATCTGAAGGACAAACAAAATTTCAAACAATGGGGACCTTCACTCGTGACGTCACGCATATCATTTGCATACACAATCTGCCACTCTCTCAAAAGATCGGAGGCGAGTCAGTGTTAAAACTGTAACAGAAAAAATACGTTCCTAGAGCAAATTTTAATACTTTGAAGTTCAGGAATTACAGGAAAGTTTATTTGAAAGGTTGGCTGCAGAGTTGAGGTTGGGATTGTTAAAAACCTCTGTGTTTTTAACTGTTTTCTCTAGCTTAGCTTGCTGCATTTATTGTGTTTGTGTCTTTTTGTGTGTATTTTTAATCACTCGAGCCACCACTTCTGCATCGTTTAAAGAAACTTGATGTTTAGAATTTGTGTAAGTATAATATCACCGTATTTGTGACTGACTGCAGTAGATCGCTGTATGACGCTAGCATAGATCCTGGCTGTGAGAGAGGCTGTGCTCAATGCAGCAAAGAAGAAGCGCGATATCTACCATGGCGGCTCTCAACTGAGATTCTACCCTGATCTGTCCGCGGAGGTCCTGAGGAGGAGGCGAGAATTTGGTGCTGTGGCGAGGGCGTTGATCCGCTGCGGCAAATACCGTGGCTTTGCCTATCCGGCTCGCCTCAGATGTCTTCACGAGGGGCGAATCCGTCTCTTTGATGCGCCCGAGGCCGCTGCTGCATTTCTGGAATCTCTTAAATGAGGTACTATCTTTTTTTTCTTTCCCTGCTTTGTTTGGAAGAGATGGAGGAGGATGGACTTTATATCCACGCTGAGACTCAAAGAACATTTGTTTTTTTTCTTCTTTTTGAATTCATTATGTTGGGGCACTTCTCAGTGTGGTTCATTATTTTGGCCTGGACTACGGATGGGGTTTTGAATATCCGGTTGTTGCTGTGATCGAACTTTAACAATCAGGACTTGTATGCAGTTGGGAAATAATGGTGACATCTTTTTGGGGTATTTTTTTCTGTCATTTGGGAACAGGATAGGGGAGGGTGAATGCGGCTGTTTGCAGATTCAGTTTTTTTTCTTACTTTATTTCTTTTATGTTGAATGTCAGGAGCCTAAATGTGTCCTCTCTTTCTTATATGCATATATGAATGCCTATGTACAGACTAATTTATTCAAATATGAAACCCAGTGTTTAAGAGTTGCTTTTTGCATTTACAGTTTATATGTCTGGCTCTTTTAGGATTGTTACCTGGAATGTACAAGGACTGGGTCATGTGATTAAGAAGAAGAAGGTTCTGACTTACCTGGAAAAAAAAAAAAAACTTGATATAGTACTATTACAGGAAACTAGGTTATCTGCTACAGAACATTTGAAACTTAAAAGGGACTGGGTAGGTAATGTATATTTTTCCTCACACTCACAAAATAAGAAGGGTACAGCCATTCTTATACATAAGAACCTCCCTTTCATTCTGGAACATGAGGAGAAGGATTCAGAGGGGAGATTTATTTTAATTAAGGGCTCGATTCATGGACAACATATAACTATTCTTAATGTATATGCTCCTAATGATGATTCGCCTCAATTTATGTCACGAATGATTTTGTTATTTAATCATTTTTGTAAAGAAATAGGTTTTTTGGCTGGGGATTTTAATTGCACAATGAATGCATCTCTGGACAGATCTTCCTCTGCAAAATTGCCGAACCCGAAAGCTTCGGCTGTTTTAAAAAACTTATGCACAGATACTGGTTTGATAGATATTTGGCGACATTTACATCCTAAAGTAAGGGACTATACATTTTATTCTCATCCACATAACACTTACTCCAGATTGGATTATTTTTTAATTCCCAAGTCACTTTTAAATCTGGTTCAAAGTTGTAACATAGACCCCATACTTTTATCGGACCATGCACCAGTATTCTTGGATGTTGATCCACTATTTCGTATCCCTAGAACTTTCACTTGGAAATTCAATACATCCTTCTTAGATAATGAATCCTTTTGTAACTTTGTCCGGAGTAATTTATTGCAGTTTTGGCTCGATAACAAAGGCTCTCCTGTATCTTCTGGTATAATCTGGGATGCAGCAAAAGCTACTTTGCGCGGTTATCTTATATCTTATTGCTCTCACCAAAAAGCGGTCCTAGTAGAGAGGAGAAATAATCTCGAAAAAGAGGTGATCTGACTGGAGCAGATACACAAACAATTACCAACATTGTCAAATTTGAAGGCATTAATGGCTGTTAAAACTGAGCTTAATATAGACTATATTCGACAAGTTCGGAAAATACTACTTTATACTAAACAGAAATACTATGAATTTGGTAATAAATCCAGTCGCATGCTTTCCCATTTATTGAAAAATCAAGATAACAGTCGCTTAATTAATATGATAGGAAGGCAGAATGAGGATGTCACATACGACCCAATAATTATTAACAGCACTTTCCGGGATTTTTATGTATCTTTATACAAATCAGACACGGCTGACCCGGAAGACATCTCCTCTTATCTGAGCAGTATATCTCTACCTTCTGTTACGGGGGAGGATCGTGCCTTCTTAGATGCTGTTATCACTCCGGAAGAAGTTTGGGCGGCAATTAAATCTATGCCAAATAGAAAATGTCCTGGACCAGATGGGTTTCCATTGGAATTTTTTAAGTTATTTTGGCCAGAGATTCAACCAATATTCATGCCCGCTGTTAATGACATTTTGAGAAATGGAATCCCCCCCTCGTGGAGTCATGCCTCCATTAGTCTTCTTTTAAAAGAAGGTAAAAGTCCTCTGGATTGTTCCTCCTTTAGACCTATTAGTTTGCTTAACGTTGATTATAAAATTGTGGCAAAAGTGTTAGCCCGGAGATTGGAAAGCATCCTCCCTAAAATAATAAACCCAGATCAGGCAGGATTTATAAAAAAGAGATATGGCACAGATAATATACGACGCGTTCTTAATGTTGTCCAGTATCTTAATACTCACAAAGAGCCAGCGGTAATTGTCTCCCTTGATGCAGAGAAGGCTTTTGACCGAGTTGAATGGCAGTTTCTTTTTCAGGTGTTGCATAAATTCGGTCTGGGCCCAAATTTTATCAAACTAATTAAAAACTTTTATTCAGACCCAACAGCCTCAGTTAATACAAATGGTTTGATGTCTGAGCCTTTCAAGATTTATAGGGGTTGTAGGCAGGGGTGCCCCCTCTCGCCCTTATTGTTTACATTGTTTATTGAACCTCTGGCCGAGATTATCAGGACTAATCCAGATGTGTCTGGAATTAATATAGGCGGTAGGAACCATGTA
>JARVJO010000269.1:1725377-1736492 GCA_031762555.1 Cynodonichthys magdalenae
AATCCAGCAGAATGGGAGGAAATCTGTAATGGGGTCTTTCCCAACTGCACCTCGATTTCTATACATGAGCAGAACTTTAAATTCTTCTATCGATCTTATTATACACCTGTTCGCCTTCGGAGAATGTTTCCTGATGCCTCGGATTTCTGTCATAAATGTAAAATACATAGGGGCACATTTATTCACTTATTTTGGTCTTGCAGTTATATTCAAGATTTCTGGAAAGCAGTCCATTTGATGATTCAAGAGATCATTGGTAAACAGCTTTCATTAACTCCTTCCTTCTGCCTCTTTAATCATTCCACAGACATTCTACTTAACGTAGATACTAAACATTTGCTTGTAATCCTCTTATTTCTGGCTAAGAAGTGTATATTATTGAGATGGTCAGCACTACAAGCCCCTACAGTTGATATGTGGATATCACAAATCTCTGCTATTGTCTTAGTCGAAAAATTGACCCATGACCTTCATCAAAAGTCGGACAAATTCCGGAGGATCTGGGACCCACTGCAATCTTTTTTACAGAGACTGTAAAAACTGTAATTTTTAGTCTGTATTTTGTGTAGGTAGGCTATATGTATGTATGTATGTATGAATATGTTTTTTTTTTTTTGTTTTTTTTTTTGTGGACTCTATAGTGCTCCTTGTTGATTTGGGGTGGGTTGTTTCTGTTTACCTTTTGTTTATGTTTACATATAAAGTTATAAAAATCAATAAAAAGAGTAAAAAAAAAAAAAGAAAAAAAAAAGAATTTGTGTAAGTATAATATCCCCGTATTTGTGACTGACTGCAGTAGATCGCTGTATGAAGCTAGCATAGATGCTAGGAGTAAAGCTAGCAGTAGGCTACAGTAAAAACATTAAAGTTTACTGTACCTGTTTATCAACAGAAAGTGTAGGGATTGGATCAGGGTGGTCCAGTGTTGATTTTTATTACCTCCGATAAAGTGTTTGGAGCAGACGTTAAATCCTTGGTTGCACTTTTTCCCGGTCAAATTCAGCTCGACCCATTGCCTTAATCCAGCAGTTAGCTTAGCATCTTAGCTTGGGGAAAGTGATCAAAAATACTCCTTTCATGTTGGGATAATGGCTGTATCCTGAGTCACTGTTATAAGAACCATAGCACAATGTTTTGTGGGCCTCCCAGTGGACTTCAATTCTGTTTTCCCAAATTTATTTAAGTTTAAACACAGACTGGTGCAGCTCCATTGAAATCAATGGGATTGATACGAGAGTTTGTGTGCATCAATATAGAACGAACATAGTCACGTGACTCGTTCTAAAAATAGCCTCAGTGAAGGTCCCTATTTAACATAAATTTAATAAACGTAAGGGAATGGGTTGGAATTTGATTATTTTATTTATATGACTCAAAATGCTTGTTTTTAATGATTTACTGTTTCTTTGCTCTGAGCCAAAAAAATGAAATAAATAAATACAAATTTTTCATTTTAAACTCTTTAAAAGTTTGTTTTATATTTGTTTTACAATATTTTCTACAATAAATTATATTTCTGCATTATTCATAATCATAAAAAAATTTAAGATTTTCAAATGATCCAAATAAATATTACAGCAACAATATTTTGTTACATATTTTAGGAGTCAACAATCTGTAAATTCTTCATCTCTCCTCTTTGATCTTTAATGAAATGTTTGATCTTGAAACAGTTCCACCTCTAATCTCCTGTTTGACAGGAAAACACAAATACTTGAGTCCACAAACCCTTTTGTACAAGAGAAAAACAGCATCTGTTTTATAACATGTTTATTAAAAAAAAAGGATATACAGCTATTTATTTGGCATTAACGTCTGAGACAGAAACACAGATCAGCCTTCACTCCCTGACTCTTTAATGAAGGAAAGTCCCAGAAGTCATCAGTAGTTACAAGGTAACCTGTGTGCATAAACCTGTGCTAATAGTTGTCAAAATATAGACCCTCATGAATTAAATCAGTATGAAGGCAGCGGCACGATTCATTAAGATGGAGGTATAATTACATTTCCTTAAGTCAAATTAAATGTTTTAATACAGCAGTTTTTTTTTATCTGCTTCAGTTCAAATTTATCAAGGCAATAAAACAAAAACAAGTATCACTCTTTTATACAAGGCAGTTTTTTTAGCCTGTTCAATTAAATATCTGTTAAAACGGTAATAAAATGTGACACATCTCTTTTTAATCTTTGAATTTCAGTTCTTAACAAAAATGATTTAATAACAGAACACAAGGGGCTACCCTTTTAAAGACACTTTTCAGGAAAAATTAAATCTTTTGTCACTGCAATAAGATCAAATTTCCAAAGAAAATTAAAGTTTTAACAGGAACAAAATGAAAAGTACAATAATCCAGCTGTTATTCTTGTCATCTGGGGCTCTTGTGATGTTTGATACGGTGTGATTTAAGATTAATTATGCTGCCTTATCTGTTTCACATCTGGATCAGTTATGGTGCATTTTACAAATCTGTGTGGCATTTATCAAAGCGCCTTGGGTGATAAAAATGTGAATCTAAAAGCCTCTTGAAGTAGAAATGCAAATTCATCATGTTCAGGTTTTTTGCAGCGTGCTTTATATAAAAAAATATGCTATTTAAATTCATAAAGTATCACCTGACACTGCCGTCTCCTGTCACACTGTTGTGCGTGGCTTTAGGTGGGTTTAATAAAGTGTTAAACATTTAGTATAAAATGTGTGCATTAAATAAACATTCTGTTTTCAGAGATTTATGTTCTATCAGATGGAAATGTGATGGGTTATAAAATCAACAGTCACATCTGCGCTCCGCAGCTGTTCATGCTAAATAAAACGGTGCTATAACCCCAAATTATACAATATATAAACTTACAATGTTGTAAAATGTCGTTAGCAGGCGACTCTCTGCAATAATTTCTCAGTCATATCATGGCTGGAGGTTTGAAGCAGAGTGCCAAGTCCCCGCTCTCCAGATCCAAATTAGCCGTCATGCATTACCGAGTAATTGAGAGTTCAGCGGGGTTTTTGCCTTCACAGGCTGAAGACCCCATAAAAATCTGGAAGCAACAGGAATGAGAGCTTAGTCCCCCGCTGCCTCCGGTGGGTCTGAACTGCTCCAAAACAAACAACCAAAAAAAAAAAAAAGCTCAATGTGTGGAAACACAGGTTCCTAATGATCACCTCCTCTGACCTAATGCGTCCGGCAGATTCGTGTCTCACACAAGGAGGGGAGGAAAACTTCAGAACTTTTTAAAATCTCTACAAATAAACAACTGTGAGAGACCAGTGTTGTTTAGGTACTGCTTCAGAAAAGTGGACTCCACTGAGTGCTTCAGGAAAAGACATATTTATGAAGCAAACAGCACAGATTCAGTTTTCTCAAGGATTTTAAACAAGTCTAGGAAGGTATTGGATCTGGTTTGATGCCTCATAAATTTAACCACTGTGCCTATAAGGTTTATAGTTAGGATTCTGGGAACCTTGTAAGTTCCATTAAAATAAATTTTATTACATAATTTTGCCCTTTAGTTTGTAATTATTGATGAGGGGAAATTAATTGCAGCCAGTAGAATGTGTCAGCAGAGGGAGCAGCTTTATGTCTTTTTTTAGGGTAAGGTAGACAAAACCTTTTTTTTTGTCTCGTAGCAAAATGTGTCAAGAACAGAAACACTGGATGATACTTGAGTCTTTCAAAAAGTATGAGAAAACCTGAATCAAGATGGCTGCTAGAAACACAGGTGCCAAATAATTGAGATATCTTTGCTTAAATTTTTAGCTATAACTGTTTTAGTCAGTTCTGTTTGTTAACAACATATCACTTATCTAAAACTAAAGAACATTTCACGTCACTCGTCTTGTGGAAGACATTTTAACTGAAGAGTGGTTTTGGTCTGAAGGAAACCTTAGAAAGCTTCTGGCTCAGAGATTTGCGTGTCAGTGCAGAGACCGGAGTAAAGAGAAAAACTAACTGTACGCTTTAAGACCTATTAGTGCTCTGCTATCATTTCTAGCAGGAAACCGTTGATTGGAGTTGTACCAAGTTAAAAACACTGACCTTCACTTATGATGTCACGCATATCATTTGCATACATTATCAGCCACGGTCGCAAATTATTGTAAAATCTGAGTGGATTCTATGGAGATTGTGTTAAAACCGTAACAGATAAAAACATTTCTGCAGCAAATTTTTACATCTGACTTCAAGAATCGCAGGAAATTTCATTTGAAAGGTGGGCTCGAAGCTCGTGGTCTTCGACAGAAAGCGAGTGGAAATGTTACAAAGGTTGGTGTTTTTACCGCGTCTTTTAGCTTAGCTTGACGCATCTAATGTGTGTGTTTGTGTATTTTTATCACTGGAGCCACCACTTCTGCATCATTTAAAGAAACTTAACGGTTATGTTTAGAATTTGTGGAAGTATAATATTATCACTACATGTTGGATTGACTGCAGAATGGGTACAGGGATGTATATGAGGCTAGCATAGATGCTAGGAGTAAAGCTAGCAGTAGGCTATAGTAAAAACCTGTTTATTGACAAAAAGTGCAGTAATATGATCCTGGTGGTCCAGTGTTGGTTTTTACCTCTAATTAAATGTTTGGAGCAGACCTTAAGTTTATGATTTTTTTCAGGGCAAATTCAGCTCGTCCCATTGCTTGACTCTAGCTGTTAGCCTAGCATCTTAGCTTGAGAATAGCGACAAATACTTGTTTCAGGTGGGGATGATGGCTGTATCTTGAGTCGCTATTACGAGTAATATAGCACAATGTTTTGTGGTCCTCCTGGTGGAGTTTGATTTTGTTCAGAATTTAAGTTTAAATACAGCTAAACTGGTGAAGCGCCACATAAAATCAATAGAGCGGCTACGAGAGTTTGTACGTGCATCAGTGTTGAGCGGATATAGGCTGTGTCCAAATCCAGAGTAGGCCAGGTCCTTCGGTGGACCCGGCCTACCATGTCTACAAATGACAAAATTATTAACAACACAACCACTTGAAACTTTGAATTTTTATACCGCCAGATTTTTATTTAAAATGTGTTCCTTTTTCTTGCTTCGTCCGCCATTACTAGCAGAAAAAAAAAATCTCCGGTCGGTCCGCAATGCATTATGGGATATGGTGGGTCGAGAAGAATCCATCAGACCAGTTCTTCAATTTGGGGCAAAAGAAGGATGCATTTGTCAGCTGCATCGCAGGAGTCTTCGGATTTGGACAGCGTTCGGCGCTGCGCTATGACGTAAGCGGCCGACAAATTCGGCCTTCGGAGGACCTGGCCTCTGGATTTGGACACAGCTATAGTCACGTGACTAGTGTTCTAAAAATAAACTGAGTGAAGTTCCCCATTAGCCAATGAGACATCATAAAGATAACATTCAATATGTTGGGTAGTAAACTGAATCATGTCTAATAACTGTGATAAAGAAGCAAATGCAATAAGGTGAAACCTTTTTTTGTGTGTGTGGAGACGCATAAAATAAAACAATGACATTTTGTTTTTGCTGTCACTAATTTACCTATAACTATCAAATTATTTGTAAAATCACCCAGTTTCACTTCTTACCACATTTATCTGCAACTGTAAATTACTGTAATTTTCTTGCTATTCATTAAAATATGAAGGCAGGAACCCGGGTGCTGAAATGCACGTTTGACAGATTTAATGAGACTGGCTAAGAACTTGGAGCCGTCGGGGTCCATAGCAGGGCAATTCAGGCTCACTTTAATGGGAAATTAAATTCAGCACACAGACAAAGTTATTAGTGAGACTTTGACACTCCCAGCTCCTTTCAAAAAAAAGATTTATGTTAGAAGTGAGATTACAGTAAGAACAAAGGAAATGGTTTCCTTCCAGGCTGACTGCAGAGCGAAATATGAATCTGTTATAATGACGCAATCTGGAAAGAATCTGGAGACATGGTGTGATTTGGTGTAGGAAAATGTGACATTGACATTATCAATCAGTTACTTGAGATTATTTTACTCAACTTATGTTGTTGCAACTTTAAAATTTTTAAATCGTGCCTTCAATAAAATATCATCTAGTCATCAGCAGCTAATTTGGACACAGCCTATAAGAAAAATAAACATCAGCTCTAAATAAACCTCAAACTCTGACCCAATCGAAAGCCAAAGATCTTCGGCAAAGTCAACCCAATTCAAGATGGCCGCCACCAGTGATCATCTTTAGCCTACATAAAATTGGCTTTGTCTCAGTGAATTTTATAGCTGCTGGGCTCATATTCAGAGCGTTATTAGCTGACAGTCATTTACAAAACACTCTCCAAGAACAAATTATGTGAGATATCACATTACTACATGTTATTGTGCATAATGTTTCCAAGGTTTGACCAAAAAAGCTACATCACTATTTTTCAATAATGAGATGATTTCAGTTTAAAACTCCTGAATTCTCTGCTTTGAGCTCCTCACCATCTCCTCAAGGACACATTAAGTTTTAACTGTTTAGTTAGCTGTTAGCTAACTTAATGTTTATTTATCTGTTAATGGCGGTTTGTAATTGGTTTGGCTGGTTGCACGTTGACTTGAGGAAAAATTAAGATTTTTAGTGAAAACGTTTTTTAATTTTGCATCTAATGAGAAAAATATTACTGAACTTTACCATTTAAATGACAAGCAGTAAATTAAAACAAGATGCAGAAACTGAGTTCTGGAGGGGTGTAGTTGGATAATAAAAAATCTCTCTGACCTTTTATAATATATTCATGAAAATTTTATTTTATTAATCAGCAGTAAACACCATTGTTGAGTTATTTTCACCATGCCAGCTTCAGTTAGTTCTCTTCATTTTTATTGTCATGTGTAGATTATATGCAGAAAAGATGTTCTGTTTTTTTTATGCTCCAAATTATGACTTCTGGTAGATTTTTTTTCTGTGTTTTTTGGACTTAACATTACAGTTTTCAGTCTTATTTGTTGTTTTCCACTTATTATATACTTTGTTGTTTTCCATTTATCTACCAATAGTTTTGTTAGGTTTAGACATGATTTTCTGCTGAAACCAGGTTTCTTGAAACACCTTCAAGCTTTAAGTAACTAAATCAGGGGCCTCCGTGTTAAAAACAACAAACCTGCAAAACAAACAAATATTTTGACACCTCTGCATTTTTATCATGTGAAATTATACCGTAAAATGAACAGTTATGTCTTTAGTTTTTGATGGGTTTGTGGTTTTTAATGTTTGCCTTCTTGTTTAATAATAATTAGCTTTAATGCTTGTTAGGTGCAAAAATATCTCCTAAGAGACAAACCCTCTGAAAAAAGTCTGAGGTCCAGGCTTCATATTTGAGCATGTTTTAACCAAAGCACATACAGAAATTCAAAAGGTGTGAAGAAAGTACCTACTGTCTCTTTTTAATAATGTTTACAAAAGATTAAGTGCTAACAACCAAAACTGATTAAAGTTTTCAGTTTCTCAGATGAGCTCTGTGCTTTTATAACAATCAGCAGGCAGCTCGACGGTACTTCCTCCCAATAGTCAAGGACAAGGCTTTAGCTGACAAACAAAAGGAGTCCATACAGATGGCAGGTTGGGGGAGGCAGAGGGGGATGGAGATGAATTTCAGAGGTAATTAGAGATGACATTCTCCCAAGACTGCAGCAGCTTCAAAGTCCCTCTCTGTACGAACGGCTTGTTTCCAGAGAAGATGTTGGGAGGAACCCTGAAGACTTCATGTGTTGGTTCTTTTTCTTTGTGAAGCAGATGGTTGACAACTTGCTGACACTGAGCGTTCTCATCTGTAACTGAAAGAACAATGAAAATGTCTGAATAACTGAGGTGTGGATGGTCTGAAACAGGTGAGCAGGAGAATCAGGAGTGAAATATTAAATTTTATTATTGCTTTCAATTTTTTTTTCTTTGCTGAGAATAAAACATGTAGTGAACTGGCTTAGAAGACTATTTATATACTGTGATGTTCTGAATTGCAGGGTTGCGGTCACGTGACCCGGATGACACGCAAAACTCAGATGGGGGGCAGGAAGTGATTTGCTCCGTTCAAAACAAAGCAAAATGGATCACAGCGAGTTCGCTAATGCCCTAAATGGGCTGGTGCAGACGAGAGATCATGAAAAAATATTTATACATTTAGGATATGATCCATATTGTCTTAATAAAAAAGACTTGTCATATAATCTGGAAGATTTACTGGCATTGAGGCGATCAACAAACCTGGTGCTGCAGACCTCGTATTGAACGATGAGTCAGATGAAAGCTTTCAAAAGACTCAAAGCTACAATTATTTTGTTTCAAGTTGGGTCAAACATTTAGGATCCAAAGAAGCTTTAAATGTCTGTTGACTTGTTTCTGCCCGGGTAAGTAGTGAGTTGTGCCATTTTAAGTACTTAGCATATGGAAACAATGCTAACACTAACGAGTTACCCCTGTTATGTCTGTGTGTTTGGATCTACTTGTAAAAAATTTATTTACCTTCTGTAAACTCAAGTTCAAGTCCAATAAAATATCTGAAAATATGATTTAAACGATACGATTCTTACCCGTTAGAAAGTGGTCGCTGCAAACTCTTGCATTGTCTGTTTCCGCACCTCCTGTTTTTAAACATTTTCTTTCTCCTGATTAGAGCAATCGTAACAACAACCATACACGGCACAGAATGTAGGCATTGTGACACTGAATCAACAGAAGGAAATGGGGCTGCATTTACCAACACCCCCGCCCCGCTACGTATTGCTACATCCCAGCAATAAATAGATTTATTACACACTGCCAAAAGACACAGGTTTGTTTGTTTCTCTGACCAAAATATCTCACACATTCTAATAAAACTTTCAGAATATGAATTTATAATATTAGCTTGATTCAAGATGGCCGCCACAGCTAATCAACTTTAGGCAATATAAAAATGTCTCTTAATGCAGTCAGTTCTACAAATATTGAGCTAAAGTTTGGTGTGGTATCACGGCAGGCGTTATCCATTCCTGCAAAGATTTCTTGGACTAATAGTTTAAAAATTTTGGATAGAATTTCCTGCATTTATCAAACAAGAAAACTTGTATGTTTCAAGGGAAGTTGTTTCCTCAATTTTTAATTGCTTTTGCTCACATTTTCTTTTTTTTTTTTTTTAACATCATTACGCAGAAATATTCAAACACTTAAAAAAGGTTTAGTAAGCCAATTATCTTTCCATTTTTCCCAGAGCCATTTTTGCTCACTGAAGAGAAAACAGGAGAAATTGTGGCTGGATGTTTTATTTTTCCCCATATTAATAGAAGATAAGAGAGAATTATGAAAGGATCATCCCTGGCTCAAGTTAAGTATTTAATAAATCCACATATCAAAGGCTGTAAGGAATGTAAGCCAGCAAAAAAAAAACAAAAACCCTCAAAGTAATTGTTAGTGTTAACTGTTTTCGTTAATCTGAGGTACAGGCTCCTTGATGAACCAATGTCTGCTGCTTTATTAGAGATAATAGAGTTGAAGCTGGGTTACAGAAAGCATTAAATTATTTTAAAACACATCTCGAGTACAAACTGTAACCTTTTGCTGTTTAAGTTAAATTGAAGAAAAGACCATAGTTATGAAAATAAATCTATTTTTGCTATAAGTTTTTATAAACAATTAAGATGTTCTTTAAGGCAGGGTGGTAATAGGATGTCCTGATGTAATTAAAATAAAAGCGGTCTCATAAATACCTAAAAACTCTGCAATAACAAGTCTTGTAATTTATCTAATCTGCATTTATTAAATTAAATATCATGTTACTAAGCAATTATTACTATGACAACTGTTCAAATATGCATGAAAATATTGGTTAATGCATTGTTTTTCTTGTATAATGCTCTTATAGGTCCTTTTTAATTAATTTAAACTGGAAAAGAAAGAAGCTGTAGAAGCAAAGAACAAGATATAGGACCCTTTGAAACTTCATACACCACTTTAATATTTACATGTTTTCTCTATGGTTATTTTACCAAATTCTGTTTGTATGATGTGACTGCATTGATGCACCTAAAATATATCTTATTACATGGTAGAGTCATCAAATTTCAACAATCAAGAAATTTATTAAAATTTTATTAATAACATATTGCTTTATTGTTGTTGCAGACTACTGCATGTCAACAAATTTTACTAAAAAGTTACTCATGGGTTTTGTTAGAGTAACTGCCTTTCGTTAATCGCTCCTTTGTTTAGTTTTTAGTTCCGTGTATCTCTCTTCCCATCACTGGCAGCTTCAGGAAAGCTCCTAGTGATTTTTGATACTACCAATTTACTTTATGATACTGACGCTGAGTAAAACTCAGGCTGGTATCGGCAGTACTGATCCGATACTGATACTTTGTGCAAACACACATAATGTGTCCGGTAAATCTAAAAAAAAAAGTAGCATTTTTCAAATAAACTCATTATAAAGAATACAAGACATAAGCTGCATTTCCATTGCAAATGTGCGCAAAACTTTGTCGATATTCTGTTAATGTTGAAAAAACACAGTTTCGCAACTGAGGTGTTTCCATTAAGTAGAAAATGCTATTAAAATCCCGCGTGAATACGTTTGTTCTCGCAATAAGTCATTATAAACATGGCGGCAACGGATGTAAACACTTACATGAGAAATCTTCATATTGCTACCACTGCACTAGCGCTCATCATCAGCCATCAAAGGAGACGTCGGCATCTTATCGAGGCTTTCAAAAGACAAGCCCCTTATGCTTGGGAGTGGCTACGTATGCAACGTTTTTGGGAAATTGTAGTCGGTGAGTTTACAGAAGAGCTGTGGATTCAACACTTTATAATGTTCGTTGTCTTTTTCACCAGTAGAAACATCCGATTGTTGATCACGTGACTCCCGTAATGTGCAAAAAGTGTTTCCATTGCAGTTTTGCCAAATAAACCAATTTCGATATGGCTGAAAAACCACCTCATCCTAGCGCAAAACCATTTTGTTGAAAAAATCAAGTTTTTTTTTCGAAATTTCCATTAAGCAAATTTATTTTCGAAATTTAAATTTGCGCATTTTCATGGTCAATGGAAACGTGACTATAGTTATAATTGTTCAGCATACCGTATTTATTCATGTATAATAAGATCTCATGTATAATACGACCCCCCCTTTTTTGAGCTTAAAAAGCATAAAAAATTAAATCCTCAAGCTACTTCTAAT
>JARVJO010000269.1:1737136-1757694 GCA_031762555.1 Cynodonichthys magdalenae
ATAATACTACCCCCCAACTTTGTGGATGATTTTATGGATTAAATTTTTCGTATTGTACTTGAATAAATACGGTAATTTAAAATTATTATGCTAAATAGTGAACAAAAGTGAGAAAAAACATTCTAAAAGTTGATGTTTCTTCACATTGGTTTTTTATTTTTTATTGTTGTTTGTGGGTCCTCGGCCAGAAGCTGATGCTGTTTGGGGGGGCCATAGCATGTAAAAATATTGGGAACCCCTCATCTAGAATGTAATTACTGACAGTCAGAGTGACTGACTGAACATGTGTCACTGCGCTGATACATCACCCAAGTGGAAGAAAAAGTAGTTCCCTTCAACTGCATATGATTTAGACAAGATTCCAATAGTTAAGTTATTTTCCACTGTTTTTCTGTTAATGATATACATTACCTCACATGACTAAAGTATCAAAGCATCGATATTTGGATTTTTGTATCAATTTTAGAGAATAAACTTCTGGTATCTGTGGAATTTCAGTATCAAAAGCATGCAGTGGCCAAAATAATCTCATTCAACATCTAGAAAAATCCACACATGGATAAATTCACAGATATTCTGTGGTTTACGGTAAATTACTTTTTTCACTTTGGCATGGTAGAAATCAGAACCCTGCAGAAGTAACAGTTCTTAACTTTAGAGACAATTATAGTTACATTTTTAGTCAGATTTGTGCATTTTAAGGGTTTTAAAACCAAACCCTGCAGGGTGAACTTTACAGACGATTTTTAACTCAGCTGAGAACTTTTACTTTTATAATTGTTTAAAGTTCTTAATAAATCTGGGTCATTGTGATCTTAACATATTATACATTGGTTTGCAATTAGGAATTGTAAGTAATCTTATCCATTTTTAGCATAATAAAACTCAGAAGGGGGCTGTTTTAATGAGGTACATCTTTTCTGGCTGCTACTGCCAGGGGCAAACGGCCAAACTAGATCTAGTGTTTGGCAAAAAACGATGATGATGATTAAGAAACTGTTTTAGACTTTTGTAAAAACACGTATCAGCTTTGTGCGTGATCAAAGTCTTCATGTCCCATCTCCATCTTTTAAGATTGTTTCTTGTATTAAAAAGCTGCTTCATCATTCCGACTTCCAGTTTCATCAAGTGAACATGATTAAAGTTGGGAGAAAAAAAACAAAAAAAAAAACATTTGTTATGCACATAACACTTTCTTGCCTCCCTCATCTCATATTCAAATAATTTCTTTGTGAGTGGAAAAATAAATGAAATTAGTGCCAGTAAATAATTTACGTATGTTGTTGAATGCTGTGCAGTTTGCTTTAGTTACACAGCTAAGAATAGACAAAAGAGCAGAAGCGCGCGCACACACAAAAACCCTCTCTGACAGAAAATACTTTGTGTTGCAGAGTATTCCCAGTGCAGCTCAACAAACGAATACTGTTCGTCTGAATCTAGTGGTTTTAAAAGTATCAGGAGACAGAACCATCCTCTAATTAATGATATACAGATAAAGAAGAGATTACTTTTTGTCAATTCTATTAAGTTACTGAAGAAAATAGGACCGCTGACTGAGGAATTATTTTGTTTCCTTTTTCTAGTGAAGCTTCGCTCATCAATATATAATGTGATCAATCTTTCAGGGCTCGCTGACAGGGAAAAGATCAGGTTGCAACTTAGTAATTCACTCTGATTCTCAGCAGAGCTGCATGGATATAAATTGTACTTCATTGTAAAATCCTTCTTGGTTGTTTTTTGGGGCGGCTCCCTGACGCTTGTAATAAATTGCACTTTGGGGTTCTCTGCTCTGCCACTTGTCCACCGGCACCAGGCCATGAAGCTCTGCTCCAGCAATCCGTCTGTCGGGGCAGGACCCCGAACGCTCCAGAACCGGAGAGGCTTTCATTTGCAGGTGTTTTCATTCTCCGTTTTCATTTGTTTCCCCCTAAGAACCTTTTGCATTTTTCTTGTTGCTTCTGTTCCCCCCTAAGAGTTTCACGGTTGACTTGTCGGCTCTTTTCCAACACTGTTTGAATTAAACAGAAACTCCGACACAGATGAGGAGTTTTTGAGTGGATCAGAGGTTTGTGGAAATCGCTGCTTAAAGTGATTGTATTATATAGTGACATGTTTGCTGATTTTAGAGTTGAAATTTTCTTCTTCACATCAATTTTCATGTTATTTTTTTAATGTCATATAACTATACAACTCTGACATTTTGAATCCTATCCAGAGGTTCCTCCATGCACAGTAGCAAAACTAAAAAGTTGCTGTTTTTATCTAGCAATCGGCTGATGGACTCAAAACATATGTTGCTTTTATGATCCCTTTTAAGTTCCTTTTGATTGTCCAAGACATTCAGTGTTTATGTAAGTCACATTTGCAATTGAAAGGGGTTGAAATAAAAAAGAATAAAAACCATAATCATCAAAAGAAAAACTACATTAAAGCAACTCCCATAAAGTGAGCATAACTCCTAGAGCTGCAGCACATAAAGTAACCTTTGATTCAGCACTTTGAGCCCTCGCTGTCGTTCCAGCTCACACATGAATGCAGAACACGTAGGTGACAATAATTAGTCTGTTAAGGTCATCAGGATTTACACTTGTTCCTCAATGATTCCTGTGCAACATTTCACATCTGGCAGACAGTGACTTAGAGCGTACCAGATGTGCCTCATCAAGCATACATCCCCTCTTTGTAAGGCCAAACTCCTGTTTTTCTCTGTTCCTTTGTGGATTTTTTTTTTCCTAAATTTGATCAGTTTTGGTGCCCTATCCCCACTTAGGTCAATGTTTGTTTTTTTTATTTTGTTTCCATAAAACTAAAGTCAATTCTCATTATGATAAAAATAATCAGGACTTCAGTTCATAACTATCAGTTTATCACAATCAGTAGTGTTTTTTTTTTTAAATGTCACAAAGAAAACGGTTTTGGAAAGTGTTCCAGAGAGAAAATCGTAACGATTTTCAGTTTTTCACCGTAATCCAGTAAATCTTTTAAAAGCCACATAGGGACTTCATTTTGTGTAGGTTACTCAGCTTGTATGAAAGCACTGAAATAATAATAATATATTTAAAAAAAACAAACCATATAACTGAAATTAATTATACCGGTTTGTCTGATCCAAGTTCCCCCCGCATCAACGGCTCAGCATGTTTAATCAAACCAATAGTTGAAACACTAAAAAGAACACTGAGCCTTATGTAACAAAGTCCCACCCTTACATTTATTACAGTCTTGACATAAAAACACATTATATACTTAACTTCAGATGTTTACTTTTATCAGAACATGTCTTTAAAAGCAAAAAAAAGTTAAGTTGTGCTATTTTAGGCTAGATTCTCTGACATTTATTTGTGTTTTTTTCATTAAACAGATGGGTAACCCAATAATCATTTAGCTTATCTTTAAGGGGGTGGGGGTATAATGCAAAATTTACTTTTTTTTTTAGCTTTATATCAACGTTTTAATATCATTCCATCATCAAAAACATACCCAAAGTGTTGCTTTAACTCACTTATGCATCTTTGAAAAATCCTTGAATCTCCTGTGGTAGCCATGTGAAGCTGCCTAAACGCTTGCTGGTACAAAGCTCCGCCTCTTCACCCAAAGCACATAATACAGCCCCTTTAAGTACCTTGACAGGAAATCACATTTTTGCTTGTACAACCTACTGTATCACTTCAGGAATTCTGTCATGTTTTATCTTGTAATATTCACTAACAGACAGTAAATCTGTTCTAAGCGGTTAAATCTATTGGGTTCAAAAACATTTTAAAAAGTGCAAAAGGGGTCAGATTTTTTTATATTTTTTACCAATTATACTGGAAATCTCAGAGTGGTGGCCAGCCAACAGAACTGAACCTCTGTTTGTCACATTAAAAACACACCAACAGCGTTACAGACCGACGTTGGGTTCTCGCTTCTCTCAGAATAGCTTCAGACATCTGTATTTTCTTTCTGTCCCTTTTTATGAGGGTTCATAACCTTCAGCATTACGGCATCATTATCACCAAACTGCACTCATCTCGTCGAGTTGCAGAAAATCTCATTTGCATGGCACATCTCTGGGAGCAGAATTCCACACTGCAATATTGCATTGCAGGACTAAATGGATTTCCAAGTGCTTTCACTCACATTACCACATCTTTATGTGTTTTATTCAGACAGCAATATTACTGCTGTGGGGAGGGCTGTAGAACATTGAGTTATCTATAGGTATTTCAATCAGTTTACTGGTAATGAAGTCACCAGTGGTTGAGTAATTTATCGGTATATTTTTCTCTATGCTAATGGGTGTTTTGCCTCGTTAAGCCACATTTCGTAGGCAGGTATTTTGTCCTCAGGTTTGGACGCAGAGGTTTCACTTTGTCTGCAGGTTATCGTTTGCTCTCTTTTCCCGCACACTTATCAGCTTTCTTTAAATATGGTTATGAAGCTCATAATTGTTTTTTATAAATCATGTTTATTTTATTTACACAAGTTTTCACAAAACGCGAGACTATTGTGCCTCGTTAAATTAGCTCTGTTGACGCACTCATCTGTCAGAATTAAACTGGCTTTAAACACAGGAAAGATATGGCTCATATTATACATTTTAATTTGTCTGACATCATTTTTTGTTCATCTGTAGACAATATTTCTATCACAGATCCCTGGCAGGAACGCGTGTGCCATTAGATCACAAAGCTGCTCCACAGAGATGATTACTTTTATAGCTGCATTGATGATCTGTGGTGCAGCATGATGAGGTCAGGAAAAGATTGGAATATTAAAAATAAAAGCCTTTAGGAAATACAAAAATCACTTGTTTTATACCTTGTTTATTTTTACTATCACATTTTAGTAGTTATTAAGATAGTAGTTTAGGACTTTAGGATTTTCTATGTGTTTGCTGTGCCTCCAAGTACATTCCCAAATTCAGTTATAAAAATTGACACATAAACATAAACTGAAGGAACAAGAAGGGAAATTAAACTTGTCAATCATTTGTTTTAATTTAACACTTTTATTCGCGTACACATCAAGCCCAGTAAGTTTAGTTGTGTTTGTGCTAGAAAACTGAAATGAAGTACTGCTCAATATTTCATCAGCTTTGCATCTTTGTCATATTTCTTACCTCATTGCAGAAAGAAAAGACTCTGAGTATGATTTTTTAATGCACCACAGCTGTTAAACTGGCACAGAAACTACAGGAGATATAAACAAACAAAAGACTAATGTTCTCCCATATTTAACTGTAAATAGATTTATCAGGTTAAAGAGTAACAGAGCTGTAAGGTTAACTTCTTTCATTTTAAACTGCAACAAACCTTTCTGTTGATCTCATGGCTGTGGCTCCCCCCCACACACACACACGCACACACAAAGGTTTGTATTTCTATTCTTATTAGGACCGTTCATTGACTTCCAGTAATTTCTACAGCCTAACCCTGACTACCAACCCTAAGGCTAACCTCACAGGTACCTACCTGACCCTAAAACTAACCTAAACTCAATTCACACCTTAGTCCTAAACCGAACACCCAACTCAAAAATGGAGTTCCACCATATTAGGATCGGTCTTTGGTCCCCATAAGGACTACTGGTCTCGATAAGGTAGGTGTGTATACCGTAAACGGTCCTAAATAGGTAACAAAAACGAGTACACACACACACACACGTCTTATCCATTGACCTGACCTAAAAACAACCATATCTTCTGAACATATGGTCCGTTTTACTTTACAGTCTCCCACACAGTCATTACTCCACATCCTCATTATAAATCTGACTCATGTTGCCAGAAAAGTTTACTAATAATTGTTAAATAATTTTTTTCACATGTCAAACTTCCATTTTCACACTGCAAACTGAATGTGTTAGTCTTCTTTTCAACTTGACTATTGCACATTTATTGGTGAGATTAAACCAATCCGGTAAATTCCTATAAATACGAAACTGAAAACATTGTCAGTTTTAGTAAAAAAGTGTAAATAAAGGAACAAAGTGTTGAGGCACTTTTTTCTGTAAGTGCAATAATATTAGATTTTATATTTTGCTTGTTATATCTGCATATCTAGATGAATAGACAGAAAATTGTTGCACTGATTTTACATAGGCATTGATTTTTGATTTTTCATGAGACTTAGCTAGGAAAGACTAAGAAAGTTGGGAAAGCTGAGAGAGTTTTAAAGACCAAGAAAGAAAATTACATTTTCAAACTACATTAAAACTTTCAGATTGTAGCAGTTAGTATCAAATGGTTTGTCTCTTATCAAATCTAAAAAGAAAATCTTCCACTACACTCTGTTCATATTGTCATTCGACTTATGTGTTTAACCAAACTGAAGGCAGTATTTTTTTTTTAATATTTAAACTGTGTCAGAAGCTGAATTCAACAAATATTAACTTGAGAAGTAGTCATGAATTCTTAAAAGGATGAAATTGATTTTTCCGGAGCGTCATTCGCTCTTCCCTTACTTACAAGATTACATCTCCATTTTCAGGTGTTTGTGCCTCTTTTACCAGTCACAGTTTCGAATTCTGCACATTATTCAGCTCATTTTCTAATACCTGCTGAAAGTCAGGCTGTAAAGCTAAAAACAAGGTTATGTACTTTGAGGGCAGATGACTTTGTTAGTCAAACATGACATTAAATAATTGGCTTAAAAGACAAAATCATAACTAAGCCTTCTATAAGACTTCTATTTAAAGGGGCTTAATATATAGGACACAAACCTCAAACCACATATACAGTTGTGGTCAAGAGTTTTGAATTGTCAGAGTTTATACTCCATAAGGTTTCCAAAAGTAACATTAGAGTTCTTCAAAACAGATTGCACAAATGACTCCTAAGATAATTAATTCTGTTCCTAATGAAAGCCATCTACTTAGTCAAATATAAAGGGTCGAGGTGACAGGCTTACGCAGTATTACAATGAGATTTCTTTGGACCTTTTAATCAGACTGTGATGGGTTCTTTTTAAAGGGTTTAATCCAAATTACACTCGAACCAGAGCATGGTCGATAGCCATGCTACTCTGTGCATGCAAAATGTTGCAAATAAGAGCGTAGTTTAACAGGATAAATGTGTTGGCTGCTGATGGGATTCAACCAATGGCTTTCTAATTACAGCTTCGTATCTTAAAACCGCAAGGGCACCTCCTCCCTGTTCCTCCGGGGAAATCACAGTGTGTGAGAGATTTTAGCTCTGCTGTAACGGTCAGGGAAACTTTACATCATAATTTATGTTTTTGTCCTTGTCCTTCAGCTTGCCTCCTCACTTCCTGCTACATCTCATCCTGCTTACTGAGATGTTTCACTTCCTCCATCTTTCAGTGTCCCACGTCTCCCGCAGCTCAGTGGGCAGAGCGGTAAGCTAACGCTGCCAGGATTCAAGGTTTTAGGACCAGTGTGTCTCAACAGATAGAGCATCGACCCCCGGCCCTGCTGAGGTTAGGGGTCTCGAGCACAGTTTGACAACCCAAAATAATAATCTTGCCTTATAGATGTTTGGCTTAAAGCAATAGCAGTGTAAAACCTGATTGTAGAGTCTTAAGTTTTCAAAATCTATATGTAATCCTGGTGTGCATTTAGCTGCAAGGTTTCTATGGTAACGGGTCAACCAAGGCATCAGCACAGATGTGTTGCTATGCCAATTTTCCCCTTTTCATGTAGCTGTAGAATCTGAGACGAGTAGCATAACAAGAGTAATGTGTCCTTTGTGCATGGGAACAAATACATTTCTGTCCTATATTGTCATGATTTATTCAACCTATTTTTTCCCAAAAACTTGAAATATGATCAAAAATCCATCTTTTAAAATTTTACAATTTTTGAGGAAATGTGCTTTAAGGACATTTGATTAAAGCGAATGGTTAAATAAAAACAAACTCAGTTCCAGTCTCAGTGTTACATTGAAACTCTGTTTTAATTATTGAAGATGATAATAGGTGCATAACGGCACACTTGAGTAAATAATTTGGTTCATGTCTTGATTTTAAGGTCACAGTTTAATACAGGTTCAGTACAACAGGAAAATAAATGTATAATGCTAGTTTGTTTTTGCTCTTAGTTTTAATAGACAATAAATCTCCCAGAAGCTGAAACAGAAAAAAAGCTGAATTTTCTTGTTAGTAGGAGGTTCTAAGGTTGTAGGTCTTGTAAATGAAAGTGCAGTTTCTCAACTATTAGTCTATAATAAAAATAAAAATATAAAAACAGTGGAGAGGAAAAACTCCTTTTAACAGGAAGAAACCTCCAGCAGAACCAGGCTCAGGACAGGCGGCCATCTGCCTCGACCGGCTGGGTTTGGGGGGACGGGAAAGAGACACAGAAGGACTGGTCCAGGTGTATTTTTTCCTCTGGAAGAAACAAAAAAAACACGTTAATGATAGAAGTATTTACAACCAACTTGTAGAGAGAGACTAAAGACATCAGCAGAGTGAGGAAATATGGTCAGTTTGTTCTCCAGCAGTCTAAGCAGCAGAACTAAGGAATAACTCAGAAAACCTAAAACTAACTATAGGATTTATAGATATTAAGATTTTAAATTTTATTCTGGATTTGACAGGGAGCCAGTGGAGAGAAGCTATAACTTGAGAAATATGATCTCTCCTTCCAACTCTCATTAGAACTCTAGCAGCAGCATTTTGGATCAACTAAAGACTTCTTAGAGTTTTTTTGGGCGCCCAGATAATAAAGAATTACAGTAGTCCAGCCTAGAATTTATAAATGCATGGATCAGTTTTTCTGCATCATTTTTGAACAAAATGTTTCAAATTTTAATGTGGGGGTTAAAAGGCATATCCTGATTTAAAAATAACACCAAGGTTCTTTGCATTAGAACTGGAGGCCAGAATATTGCTGTTATAAGACAACTTCTGTCTTATCCAAGTTTAAAAGCAGAAAATTAAGTCATCCAGGTTTTTATGGTGGGGTTTCCCAGGAGCTTGGCGTGGTGTGTCTCAGGGGCTATAAAATGTGTGTGAAAACAAACCCTGAACAACCACGTGACTGTGCGTCGTCCGGTCGGGTGATAAGCGACCATACTGCAGCCTTACGATTTAAACTCTGCTTCTTAGTCTGGACCCTGGATTGTCAATAATTTCGGTGGTCCTCAAAATCGTCCAGATTCCTAGAAAGCAGAACGGCTTCAGCCAAAGTGGGATGGATGCCATCTCTCTTCTTCAGACCAGGTTTTCCCCAAAAAGAACTCCAATTGTCTATGTATATTTGGAACAAGAGAACACTAAAACCAACGGTGCATTCTCTAGCAAAGATAAAAGTTAGCTATTTTTTTGCAATCTTCAGCTTAAAGTTTCTGTCCTCATACACCCCCCCACACACACACACCCACAAACACATATTTTAACTTAATTCCTAAGACTTTAAAGTTTTCCACGCTGTCGTTTCCTACAGGACATCTTCACTTCCTTTGCACAAAGACGTCCTCATCAGCTCCACTCTGCTGGGAGATTATCTTCCAGCAGGCTCTTTTCATCCCTTCACAGAGACAAATCACTTCTTATATGAAGCCATGAGAGGAACTGAGGAACAAAAACAAAATTTATGACATTTAAAGGGCTTCTTCTGCTTTCTGGCACTTTGCATTATATAAATTGTGCCATCCGAGTCGACAAACTGTAATTATAATATTTAATACAAAGGAGCTATCCCAAAGAGATTGTTCATGGCAAAAGTCATTACATTAAAAGGCATCTTAATTAGAATCACTGACGTGGTGCAAATTAAAAAGCAGCCAAGGAAAAGTCTAAAAATTAAGATGGACGGATAAATTTATCTCCCGAAGCAATGACCACAAAATTGCTTATCCAAAAATGTTAATTATTTACATTTATGTAGAGGGGGGAGAAATGTTAACAATTAACGTTTGAGTAAAAATAAATATAGAAAGAACTGAAGCATGGTTGAATTATTCAAAGTAATCCTGCTCCTAGAGGACACCACACCCTGTTGCCTCTCAGATCCACTTAAACCTCTTCCACAACTAATAGGTTCCAGGACCGGTATGTTAGGAAAAAAAAAAAAAAAGTGGTAATTTTTTATGCAATGACATTATAGCTGATGTTTCATAAAAGTTTTCTGTACAGCAGCAGATTCATTTCTTGAGGATACACTAATGTGAAAAGTTCAATGTATTGCCCCAGGAGCGCCGTACCTCATCGGCACAATAGCTGTTGGACATTTCACCTGCTGCCTGTATTTATTTGCTTCAGTGGAAGTGGTATGAGCGGGTTGCTATGAGCTCCCTCATCTAATCCACTGTTGCAGTTATTTATCCCGCCGTAGAGTCATTGTGGATCCAATCTCACCAGGTCTCCAAAAGAGTTGTCATTGTCAGGAGTTATTGTCAGGCCAGCTCTACATGCTGTGCATCTTTAGATTTCCCACTAAGCAAGCTGCTTTAGTTTTCTCCTTCACATCGAGCTTGGGTAATGAAAAAAATCTCTTTGCAAACATCATAAAGATGTTTTTGCGATTCTGACCTTTCAACCTGGTCCCATAGTGGCAAGCGATGCGAAGCAAAAGATAAAGAGAGCCAGTTGGATCGGGGCTGTGGTGCACTGTAGGCAGGCGAGTCCGATTGTGTCTGTAGGGAATACAAGCGTCCATTTGTTTCATTAGTCTCTTCCCCTGGCACATCCTATTCCTTCAGGGAATTAGCCTGTCGATAAAAGCACATCAAACCTGCTGCAGAGGATTGGATCCATTTAACGAGCCTTTTGTTTCCAACAATTTCATGCTGCCATCTGGAAAATGTCATGGCAACCTTATCAAGAAAGTCACATGGTGTGGTGTCAACACTCATCATCTGCTAAAGGAGTGTCGGAAACTACGTGACATGTCAGTTCATATGTGGTCTCATTGAGCTGATATTCCCAAGCTGAGTACAAATGCAGTCGAGTCAGGAACTGGACATGGGGATTATATGTATAAAAAATCCATCACATCTCATCGAAACTTGTATTTTTCTATTTGAACAAGCTTCAGTACTTCTTAGAGCTGATTAGGACTTTGTGTTTTTTGCAGCGTAGATTCTTGTTGTTTCTATGGAAGAGCCTCATTGTATCGCCCTGTATTTTCCAGGTATGTTGAGGAGGCTAAACAACCACATAGCCCTGTGGTATCTCTATTTTGGGATATCTCTATTTTTAAACAAGCAGCTCTTGAAGACAAGCAAGCCTTTATTCCTAAAGTGAGTCCTCCTTTCAGCAATTGCACTATGCCATGGTGTAGCAGACAAGCAATTAGTCCACAAAGGCCAGACAATTACAGAGATTGCTGCAAGACTTCAAAGAGACCAGAGCATAAATCCTTAAGGGCGCAGTAAGCATCCGCTCACATATCCTCGCTGGCTGGCAGTTTGTTATTTTGTCTGCAGAGAGCGCAGAGAACCAGCAGGAATGTGTCAGTCCAAATCTCCGCTGAGGGTTAGGCGAGATAAAGCTGCCGAAATGTCCTGCGAGCACAGAGAGAGACCTGTCAGTAAATTTGGCAGAAGTCTGTCTCTTCTGTGCAGTTAGTGTTTGCTTCTCTGCCGTGGTGCTGTGCTGAACGCTCAGTCGGTGCCAGGCCTGACCTCCACCAAAGTTTCACTTTGAACAGACATTTGCATGTGAATCAACCGACTCGGAGCATTTTTGTTTGATGGAAATGAACTTTGTAAAAACTGCCTGGATGGGTTAATGATAAGTGGGTTGTCGGTTGGCTGGAACACCGCTACACATTCACACTAACATTGTTTTGATAACCAAATGTTTGTGTAAATGTAGGCAGACAACAATATGCCCTGCAAGGCAACAGATTGTCTTTATGTTTTCTAATACATGTGGGAGACATCTTGCATGAAAACTGTAAAATGCTCACCATTTATTGTTTATTTCCAGCAAAAGTTTTGTGATTCAGAGGTACTGCTGATGAGAAGCTGCTGTGCTCAGCTTCTTGCCAATTGCTTGATTACACTGCTGTTGATTGGAGGAAAAACACTATCATCATATCAAATAACAGTGATTTGTCAAAATTACAGTTAGACACATTTTCAAGTGTTTGAGGTGAATATTGTGTCAGATATTTGACAGCTGTACACAAAAAATGTTGAACCTAATGTTCGTACAACCAAAACGATTCCAAGAAGTGTAATTTAAAGAATGTATACATAAAAAGCAAAGATAGAGCTACGTGATCGGTCTCTGTGTGCATTCTCAGAACTATTTGCCTAATTAGATTACGCCTTAGTTTAACAATCATTGTCATTTTTTGTCAGACATTTGAAATTGTTTGGTTTTGTTGCCAATGTCAAACAAGTTACTATATCAAACTTCTTGTAAAAATGCTTATAACTCAAAAACTATTAAACATAGAACCTTCAGATTGTTTTGTTGTTAAGCTCTGATGAAGGGCTATCCATAGGGCCAATTAATAAGCCCCCACCCCACCTGAAAAGGAGGTGTTTAGACTAACAAAATTGCTTATAACTCAAAAAGTATTCAAAATAGGAGCTTCAGATTTTTTTCTGTTGTTTAGCTCGTATGAAGGGCTATCCATTGGGTTCACCAATGAGTCCCCCCACCCCCATCCAAAACAATAAATCTGTTCTGGTGAGTTCTAAATTCTGGTGCATTGGTGCTTTGCGTACATGCGGGGGTCATGCTACTGCTATGCAGTTTCTAGTTTGTGACAGAACATCAGTAGAATGGTTTTAGTTACATTTTAGTTGACTCACATCATGCAGCTGTTACACTCTGCTCCTCTCATCACTGATCTCACCAGCCTAAAACTAACCTAAAGCTTCATTATTGTTGTAATTTTTATCAAGTCTGCAGTTTTAGTTGCATTTTGTGTCCAGATTCTGAGACCATTTCACCTTTTTTAAAGGAGATGTATGAAATGATGAACAAAAGGTTTGTGAATAAAAGTGACATAAAAGTTCAATATCTGGCCATAGTCCAACTCCAGCCTTGTGCATCCAGTTCAAATTAATTTGCTTATGTGATGAATAAAACATTTTCATACAGCTGGACTTTGGCTGTTATAGGAGCCATGACCGAAGCGGTTGCAGAGCTCGGAGGGAAAGGCTTTATCTAAATATGTTTCAGCAGATAGAGGGTAGTGGAGAGCAGTAATACAGAGCTGTTATTAGATTAAAAAAAAAAATGCAGGAAATGCGGTTGGTTCCCATTAAGATGATGAAAGTAAACCCATCTGTAAAATCTAAAGGCCACATTTCTATATGACCTGATGCTGCGTGGAAGTTTTAGTTGATTCTCTCATGACGGAGCAGATTTAAAAAAATTTTTTTTTTTTTGCTAAAATAGGAATTTTTCCAAGAACTATAATAACCTGTAGATAGAAGCCTCCACAAAATGTAATCAGCAAAATTAAATCCATTTTCTGTCACTCTTTTGTTCTCCACAAATTGCCTGATTATCACAGTGGAGTTGTCATCGTGTGATTATGAAGGGCCCCACATCCCAGAATGAGATAATTCAGCCCAAAGAGTTGCATTAGAAATTAGAACATTTAATTCAGCTCCCTGCGGGCTGATAACTCGCCAGGAAATGGAGCCACTCTGGAGTAGAAATCCCATCTGTCACCGTGGGGAGACTTAATGTTGACTTTTGTGTGCTCCCATTATTTTTGACCCTACTTCACATGTGATTTATCATAAAGAAAAACAGGGAGTGATCAGATAAGGTGTCTGTTTTAGCTTTGAAACATATATATCAAAGTGCTTTTCTGAAACCACTGAAGCACAAAATTACCTGACAGACTTCTATCAGGTTTGTGATTAGGTCTCCAACTTGAATGTGACCCAATATCCAGTCACGATTGTTCTCTCTGCCTCCAGAAGAGGCTGGCTTAATGATTGGCCTCTTTGAAATCCAGATGAGTTATGTCTGTCACTAATCATCTGCAACATTTCCATCAGCCTCGAAGGTGATTCAAGCTCAGCAGAGGTTGATGGCATGCAGTGTTTTATTCTATTTCTTAAAAGAATATTTCTTTATCCTTTCTTTCATTCTGTACAATAATAAAAAGTACATTTTTAAGGAATATTTTAGAGAAGAACAGATTTTAGGTTAGCCTCACCATGACATTGACACCTGATAGAAAATTGGTCTCAGAAGCAGAAAAGACTGCTTCTCTGACTTTCTCCTGTTAAAATGAATAGTCTTACATCTCAGAGCGCTGTTCTGCTTGACTGGATTTGTCTGCCAACTTGCTTTTGTCAGTGCTCGGCAGAAACCAATAGAGAAAATGAAAGAAATATGGAAGGAGAGACCTGCAAAACTTCGCCCTGCCAGATGCTCACTTGCAACCAAAAAGATACAGAAAAATGAGCCGGTGGGCTCATGGTGGAAAAAAACGACTTTCTTTCTCTTCACCTTATTGTTCTCCTGCTATTCTCCTCGCCTGTGAGGCAGATTTGTCATCAGGACCTTAAAAGCAGGGAAGCTCGAACTGACAAGGTTTTTCAGAACCTCAAAGATTCCTGAGAACAGCTAAATGAGCAGAACTAAAAATCCTCTAAGCTCTGAGAACAGATTAAAAAAAAAAAAAAGACTCAGACAACCTATTTTTTTTTAATCAAAAGAAGTGGTCACGCTTTGCAAAAAAAAAATTTATTCTGTAATTAGGCATTGATTTCAAGGCTTTCTGTGAAGGTTGATTCTGAATTACTTCATACTTTTTCTCTATCTCTAGATAAACTCTTTAGTCAAAGGTGAGGTCATATTTTGCTTTAAATGTAGAATCTGTGCAGAATGTGAGCAGTTTGGGTAAAAAGCAAATACGCTTTGAGCATGAAAGCAACCAACTTATGTAAACTCAAAATGCGCTATTGTTTTAAAAGGCACATATGCAACACTCGCTTTTTTAGCTGTTAAATACATTTTGTTGTGGATTTGGAGGCTCTAGGAGTGCAGAAAATTAGAATTTAGTCTCTCCTGGTTCTGCAAAGATATCTTTATATTCTGCTGAGTCATTTTTTTTTCAACCTGTTCAGTTTTCTCTATTTTCTGCGACATTTTCTGAACTATTTGTGACGAATCTTCTAAATAAGGTCTATCAAATTGGTAATCTTCATTCTCGTCAAACCAAAGCATTGCAGTTCCACTTTATACAGACCCCAACTGAATGATTTTAAATGTGAAAAAGGATTTAAAAACAATGATATGTTCACTTTGAGGTCAAAAAAGTCCACAGTTGCAGAGTTATCTCACTTGCCATTCATGATATTTGCATTAGTGTAGTTGGGTAGTAACTAGTTCGATTTACTTAGTTACATTTACTTGTGTAAATTTTTGGGAAAAAATACTTTCAGGAGTATTTTTACTACACTGTACGTTTTACTTTTACTAAAGTAATTTTATAATGAAGTATCACTACTCTTACGGCTTCAGTATGGTCGCTCAGCAGCCGACCGGACGACTCGCAGTTATGTGGTTGTTTGATGTTTGTTGTCACGCACACCTTCCGTAGCCCCTAAGACACATCGTGCCGAGACTGGCAAATATTATTAATATCTGCTTCCTGGTACATCAGTCGGCTTCTGGAAGCAATTAGGTTTTATTTTTTTTAAAGCGAGTGGTTGAAGCAAAATGCAGTGTTCCAGTGCTTTCAGCATAAACAAACACTCCCACAAACTTCTGACCAATCACACAGTTAGTTCTTGTATAGATGGGGGTAAAACGTTCGGCCTGCAGGTTGTGACAAGGAGGTGCCGAAATGTCAATAATGCGAACAGAATGACGCAATTTTCATCATGAAACCGCGACTGTTCGGCCTGATTTTGTCGGTTTGACTGAAACATGCTACGTGCTTTACTTAAGTCAAATTTCTGGATACTCTTCCCACTGTGAGTAACTTCACTGAACGAAGAACAAACTTGTTTTCACCATAACTTCCCCAGACCCAGACCTGCAGTTTTTGTCAGTTTCATAAATTTTATATTGAAAGAAACTGATTTGGAAAAATGTTTATTTTGCCTGAATTTGTATTTTTATTTTTAAAATACCAACATTTCCACATATTTATTTGGTATATCTGATGTAATGTTTAAATGTTAATTGATTGATGTCTTAATCAGTTACTCAGTACTTGAGTAGCTTTTTTTCTAAATACTTTTTTACTCTTACTTGAGTCCTTTCTTGGATGGCTACTTTTTACTTGAGTAAAATTATGTTGAAGTAGTGCTACTCTCATTTGAGTACAATTTTTTTGTACTCTACCCACCTCAGCGTAAAGCTAAATAAACTTAAATTTTATGTATGTTTTTAATTGAAGTAAAGCGCTGTGTGGTTACTTTGGGTTACCAGAAGCTCTGAGTTATCAAACAATAAAAAGTTGAACCGCCTCATCCCTGAAGGCTAAAGACAAAAAGAGACAGAAGGAGCTGTAATAAATGATGAAAAAAAAACGAAGAAGAGGTGGGAGTAAAGGACAGTAGCTGTGAGGGGAGGAACAACAGTGGAGGCTGAGAGATTTTGGACGTGTGCCCTGCCGTTGTAAAGCTGCCAAATCCCCTCTCGGACCTGAACGCTGCTCAGGCAGCTGAGACGACTGTGGGAGGTTCTGGGACTCTGAGATCCACTTCGACTCAGGGCAAGTAAGCATCTGTAGCAGTGATGAAGAGGCAAGTTGTTGTTTTCATCTGGGTGCTATCAACATTTTTTAAGAGAATGCATTTTGCACCAGAACATCATTCAGCTTTGGCAGATTTTATTACATTTAACCTTTGGGCATTTTGTTGAAACTTTGGCCTCAATTTTACTGCCGTCTGCTTTACTTCTGTCTCACTCTTTTTTTTCCATGTGACAAAAATTGCTTTTCAGCTAAACTTTGTTAGCATTAACTTTGTCATTTTTTTAATCTAATACTCTCCTCCTCTTCACCTGTTTCGATCTTATGGTGTCCCATCTGTCTGTCTCCTCCTATTATCTTCTCATCTCCCTGGTTCTGTTCATAAAAAGGATTCAATCATAAAGGAGCCAAAATCTCATTAGATTACTAATTTTCCAGTCTGATGAGTAAGCTATAGCCTAAAAACATGTATTTTTTCAATTCTTTATTATGCCTTTTTTTTCTTTTTTGTTTGTTTCTCTGCAGCATTAGAAAATGACCACTTTAAGATAAAGTCTGGCCGTTTTACATGAACATCTGCTAACCTGTGGCTTGTCAGAACAATGTTTTAAAGTTACCTCAGCAGCAGCGTTCTGCTGATGCAACAGGAAACGGCTCCTTCACCGCATCCTCCAGCCTCATCTTCACCACCTCGTCTAGATAAGAAAGCACAACTGATCCATCACTCAGCACCAACAATTACTGTCACGGTGCACACGCTCTCTTTCTGTGCACAAATTAAACATGTGGCAGACAGAAAAGAGTCTTCATTTAACACGTAATGTGAAGCAAATGCTGCTTGTGTGAAATACAAAGTAAAATCATTGCCACCTGCTTGATTTTTAGAGCAGACCTACTTCGTTTTTTATTTTCTGATTGAAGTGTTTAAAGCATGACTGGACTTGAGATTCTGGCTTTTTGTAGAAAATATTAAAAGCTGCAGCCTTGGACACTTGAGCCCAACATAGACTGAAAAACCTTTACTGTTTCTCTTCTTTTCAAAGTTTTAATTATGTAAAATGTGTTTTTGTAGCATCTTTCACTTATAAAATTCCAGTTTTAAGCAATGTAAAAAAATAAAATGCTAAAGAATAATTTAAAGGCCTAGAATTACTTTACAGAATACATATCATAGTTTTAGACTGAGTTTCCTATGTTGAAAAATTAGCTCTATTTTTTTGTTCAAACCTTTAAAGTGACATTAGACACAGTCCCATGCAAAGTTTTGATATCTCACATGATCTATAAGTGGTGAGAATGACTCTCAGCTACTAACAATTTCAATTCAATTATGCTGAAACAGAAAAAAAGCTGAATTTTCTTGTTGGTAGGAGGTTCTAAGGTTGTAGGTCTTGTATATGAAAGTGCAGTTTCTCAACTATTAATCTATTATAAAAATAAATGCATAAAAACATAATGTACTGTCTGTTTCACCCAATTTGAATTGTAAATTGTGTCCTACATGCCACACATCTAAAATATTAATTTTAGGTCTGTTATTAATAAAATAAAGTTGTCTTTCAATTTCAATTCAGTTTATTTATATAGCGCCATTTATATAGCGCCAATATACAACAATTGTCTCAGGGCACTGTACACAAAAAACAATAAATCTAAAGAAGCCAGCAGATTGTGTTGAATCTTTACTTCGACACAGTCTCCCATCCTGAGCAGCACATTGGCGACAGTGGAGAGTAAAAACTCCCTTTTAACAGGAAGAAACCTCCAGCAGAACCAGAACCAGGCTCAGGACAGGTGGCCATCTGCCTCGACCGGCTGGGTTTGGGGGGACGGGAAAAAGACACAGAAACACAGAAGGACTGGTCCAGGTGTATTTTCTTCTGGAAGAGAGACAAAGAACACATTGATATAAATAATTACAACAAACATGTAGAGGAGAGTGATTAAAGACAGCAGCAGAGTGAGGAAATGTGGTCAGTTTGTCCTCCAGCAGTCTAAACCTATAGCAGCAGAACTAAAGGAATAACTCAGGAACCCTAAACCGAACTAAAGGATTTATCAAAAATGAAAGTCTTTAGTCTGAAGACAGAAACTGACAGAAACTGGAAGTTGGTTCCACAACAGAGGAGCTTGAGAACTGAAAGTTCTGCCTCCCATTCTACTTTTAGAAACTCTAGGAACCGCAAGTAAACCTGCAGTCTGAGAGCCACCATATTTTCGCTCAATATACTTAAAACTTAGAACTATTTCTGTGTTTGTTAGAGTCTCTTAGCTCTGGTTCCATCTTGACTGTGGTTGACACGAATCAGAGCACCCAAGTTTCTAAGTTTCATTAAAATTATCCACTGAATCATGAGATATTTTGCTAACACTACAGCCCATTAAACAGCTATAGTTTGATCCAGATTTAAAGTGTTAACAGTTTTTTTTCTTTATTTAATGCTAAAACACAAAACTGAACATCTTTCCTCTGTTGGAGCACTGATAATAAAATATAAAGGTGTGCTTACCTTTACAACACCTT
Organism: Cynodonichthys magdalenae; assembly: GCA_031762555.1. Taxonomy (NCBI): domain Eukaryota; kingdom Metazoa; phylum Chordata; class Actinopteri; order Cyprinodontiformes; family Rivulidae; genus Cynodonichthys; species Cynodonichthys magdalenae. The sequence goes on from JARVJO010000269.1 coordinate 1,756,233, forward strand.
TTGACTGAAGTTTATTGAGCCAAACGTGGTGCATACACCAAAAAATTATTCACTTAGCCAGGACAAAGATCCAGTAGCAATTTCTTTCTTCTAAAGGACAAGGTGACAGGCTCCGGTGTTTCATGAATATCACAGTATCATTACACTTTAATGTGAGGTCCCTCAGACAAATGAATTGTTTAATTGAATACGCTTGCAGTATGGATGAAGCGAGCAGAGGTTTGTCAGCCCTGGTCTCCTTCACTTTAATATCCTTCAGTGATGAATTCCCCAACATCCGACTGAATAACAGATGTGCAGCCATCAGATTTATTCTCTACAGGTCACTCATTTGTTTACAGAATGTGATCCAATGTGGAACCTTTAGGTAATTTAACTCTTAAAAAAAAACCACATTGAATTAAAGCAGCTGCTGTTAGCTGTGAAAGTGTCGTTTCCACACATTTTTAAAGTAAAACTCAGTTTGTTTAGACTTGAAGCAGATTTATTTTACAGTTGAATGATTTTAATTTCTGCTAATCATAATTAGGTAGTTAATTTTGACAAACCAATATCTGACCTCTCTAGAGAAACTTAAGTTTATTTCCAGACTTTTTTTTGCAAGTTGAACTAAAGAGAACAAGCTATAAATTATGCATTTGTGTACAGCATAATTATGTTTTTCCTTTGGGTTTACACAAACAACCACCTGTTTTACATTGTAATGAAAGAATGAAGCTATCTGTTAGGATTATTTAAAAAAAAGACAAAAAAACAGGTAATGAAGTTTGTTTATCCTGGGAAGTAAAGCACCACTGAGAATTAAATAACTTCTGTGTTTCAAGCAAAACAAATGAAACTTCATCCACTGTTTGTCAGATGCAAATTCCACATCATCTTTTAGAGAACTCGAACAGTAAAGACTTTTTAATGAGTTCCTCAGTTAGCACTACTATTTTTTTATTTATTCAAGCAACAAAGAAAATCTTAAAATTAAAGGTCTCCCATTCCTTGATTTAATTATGTCATCTTAAAGTGAGATTATTAGCAAGTTATGGCTGTTTTGGTTAAACTCTTCGGTAGCCTGGACCTTGCCTTCCTACAAATCCGCTAAATCCTAGTTTCCCTTCACTGCTCGGTCTGGGATTTCTCCCGTAGACGAGGATTTCTCCAGTAGAATTTAAACCGGGCAATTCAGCAAACAGGAGGAGTTGTGAACGACGACGTTGATTTTATGCGCCATTTTAATCTGCCTGTAGTTTAGCAATGGCAGCAGAAGAAGTGAATGAAACCAGACCATGTTGACAAGGCGTCCAATTTAAATTAAATTTGTCTCAAAAAGCCTGCAGCTCTCATTTACAGCCATCTCGTTCAGCTCAGTACTTCTCTCTTCCCAGTAGGAGATGAGTAGCCGTGTTTCCATCAACGTTTCTTAATTCGCATTTTGAAATTTCGCATCAGAAAAGCTGAATGGAAACGGCCT
>JARVJO010000269.1:1758108-1768166 GCA_031762555.1 Cynodonichthys magdalenae
TTTATTATTCATTTCCTTTTTGCGAAATTTTAAAAATTCGCTCTAAATTCGAATTAAATTGGATGGAAACACAGCTACTGTTTACAGTGCACGCAATTTTAGGTTAGCTTCTTAGCTTAGCTTCCTTCACGATTGTTAGCGATTGGTTAAATCAGAACCAATTGTTTTAAACTTAAACTCAGTCCACGCCTTCAGCAAGAAATCGTTTCTCAATAGCCAAGGTTCCAGACCCCCTGTACGAAGCAAAGCATAGAACAAGGGGCTGGTTTTTACCAGGCTAACTTTTTGGGTCACCACAACAGTTCCTCTTCCATCTCACTCTCACTCTCTGACCCCACCCATATTTCCCCTTGGTCTTTTTTTTTTAAGCAGCTGAATTTCTTACATCATTCTACCAACACTGTCCCTCCTCTGGACTAGTCAAAACTAACTTTTACCTCCCAGGTACAACCTGTGCTGTACCTCTGATGATGTCATTCCTAATCTTCATCCTTGTCTCTCCTGAGAAGAACTTCAGCATCTTCAGCTCTGACACTTTCAGTTCTGTCTCCTGTCGTTTTTGTCAATGTCTGTCTCCAAACTATACAACACAGCTGGTCTAAACATTTCCTTTGACCTTTGCTGCTACCCTTTTGTCACAAATCACTTTATCCTGCCTGGACTCACTTCTTTACCTCTAACACATGGAAGTAAATGACAAAAAAAATGTAGGGGAATGTCACCAAAATGTTAACGGTTTAAGCGCTGGCAAATAACACAGGGTGAAACTTTCCTAACTGAACCACTAACTACAAGTTTTCAGACAAATGATGCTTGGATTTGAAGCAAATTTGATTAGGAGAATAAAAAAATAAAACCAAAATGAATGCATGTTTTTCTCCCCTTTGCAGCACACACAGATAAACCACTAGGGTCTAATTCTTCAGTCCAATAAACGTTTCCTGATCAGAAAGACAGAACACAAACTCACACAATGTAGTCAAATTAAACATGCCTGTTCACCAGATAATACTCACCAGATATTTTTATGGTCCAACTTTTGTCATTTTGCTCATTAGGTGTTGAAACGTATCTGTCACCATCGTGGCTCTGCGGCGTTACGAGCTCCTGTCGACCCCTGTGTGCCGCCATGATTGGCACTGCTATTTCAGCTCAGACAGGATAATGTGCCAGCCTCTCAGCAGGGCTGTCACAATTATAAAGATTGGTTTGACCGTTATTTTCATACCAGGATTGTTTGAAAGGATTTAATTGTCCTAGCCGGTCCATTTCATGCTGCCGTTATAGTATAGGTCAAGTAAAAATTGAGCGATGCGTCTAATCAAGAACACCAGAACAGGAATAAAAGTCGGCTGAACTTTCTATGAAAGTTAACTCTCATTTTTAATTAAAATGCACAGCTGACGTTGCTTATCATTTCTATTTAAAGGCTCATTTGACAGATTAATATCAGTTTGAACGAGATATGACAGACCTGTTGGCTTCTCCCAACTGGTTTTATAAAGGTGAATAAAAACAGTTATTACCATTTTGTGGAAATTATTACAATCATCCAAACACATTGTGATCAAGTCTACTCCTCGTAATGTTTATTAGTCACAACATTTCTGATTTATTTTCACTTAGCCAGCTCTTTACATATCATACAAAAACTGGTGGACAGAAACAGAGTTATATGACCACAATTAGGGCTGTATGATATTGGAAAAAACTGACTTTGCAACTTTTTTTCTGACCCTGATGTACGTTGCAATATGAACAAAAAGGCACAGATTTTAACAATAGACTTAAATAACATTTCAAGTTGTGCTGCCATTCTGTTGAAGATGAATCTGAACTGATCTTACCTTGTTTTTTTTTGCATGTTACAAGTATGTTTTTGTCTGTGTGCGAGAGTTTTTCTTATGTTTAAGTTGAATCAAATTATTGTTAAATATTTCTGTTTGAACAATTAAATACATGCGTTTTCATCCGAGTCTATAATTGCATGTTTAACTTATATTAGAGCAAGAGAATCAAACAAATTTTCACTGAGGGCCACATGAGCATTATGGTGGCCCTCAAAGGGTCAGCTGTAATTAACTTTGGCGTTTCGTGTTTAACTTCAACTAAACAGAGTTTTAACACTTCCTCTCTAGAAACACTAAGAAGTACTAAGTGTAAATAATACAGAAATAATATCAAAAGTAGGAGAGTTTTACTCACTGACGAGTTGTAGTGAGTAGCTGCTATCTTGAATTCTAAATTCTAAACCCATAATCAAAATGCATTATGGGAGATGTAGTTTATGGTTGTTGCTGGCTTTAAGGCAGCTTGCTTTAAGATATTATTACTGTGCTATCCAACTAAACTGCTCAGTTACTTAAAGCCAACAGCTCAGGGGCAGGACAAGTATTATCTTTTATCTTTTAAATTTATTTTGTTGAATTTAATCAAAGTTAAAGTTTACCATTGAAATGTTTTTCGTATTAAGTAAAAAAAACAACAGCTGACGTTTCATGTTTAACTTTAAACACAAAACATCTTATTTCTCGTCTCATTGTACAAACAATAACTGAGCTCTACATGCTATCTCTTGCATAGAAACAGCGTTTTAACACATCCTCTTATAAACACTAAAAAGTAATACGTGTATGACTGACTTTATCTGAAATAAATAATACAGGAATACTATGAAAAGTAAAAGTTTTACTCACTGATGGGTTGTAGTAAGTAGCTGCCATCTTGAATTCTGAACTCTCCCACCTAAAGCCAACACCTCAGGGGCAGGACAAGCATTATCTTTTACCTTTTAAATTTGTTTATTATGTTGAATGTAATCATAAAGTTAAAATTTACCATTGATATACGAACCGTTTTTCATATCAAGTTTAAAAAAAACATTTTATTTTGTGGGGAGGGGCGCCAGATGGGAGTTACCCACTCGCCACATTTGACCTGCAGGCCTCGAGTTTGACACGTCTATTAGATCATTTTAATGTTTTTATTGAAATGTAGCAATATTTTGTATACTCTGGCAGCTTTCATAGGGTTTTAGTTTAAATCACTGCTAATTTACTGAAAACTAATTTCATAAATGGTTTTCTGTACATTTTCACACAATACTGAGATCTATTGAAACTCTCAGCTACTACCACATGTAATGTAAAACATTCTGAGTAATGGCTGTTTAGGTGTTGGCTACCTTTTTAATAGTATAATAATAAACTTTAGTCATATAACACTTTCCAACAATGCCTTGCATTGACCAAAATGTTTCACAAGATAAAAGAAATAAAAACAGGTCACAATAAATCAGTACAAGTTAAAAACACAACCACAATAAAGAAGGTAAATAAATATAAAATACTAAAATTAAACATCAAATGCCCTTTTAAATGCCTTTGCTTCAAAGTACCAACCATCTTGAACAGAGTTGCTTTCTTCTCATCAGTTGTAGATGGACATCTAATAAATTATTTTTGTTTATGTCTAATGATAAATGAGATATTTTGCTCACTCTACAGACAAACCCCTGCAGAAATATTAGTCAGCTGCAGGCATTAAAAAAAGTCAGGAGTCAAAACATGCATTTGTGGCATCAGATTTAAAAGGATTTATTTGATTCGTAGCGAAGGAGAGAGCAAAGCCTTTTTAAGCTGATGAGGCTGCAATAAGAGATGTTACAAAAATAATGTGGAATCTTTATCGCTTTAATTCCAGATTTACATTTGTGGATTGACGTAAACTCCGGATACTGTTTAAAAGTCACGCCTGTGCGTCTGAACGCCTCTCTGCATTTGCATATACAGTCCAGTTTATCAGTTCATGTTAGTCTAATTTTGTGCCGTTATCTCCTAATGAACGAGGCCTCCCGTCCTCCGTTGTTGTTTTTTGTCGCCTCCTTCTGAGCTCCATTTTGTCTGCAGTCGGATCCAGTTTCACCAACACCCCGAGACCTGATCAGGCACGGCGCTCCGAGAGGAAGAAGTGAAAGATGAAAATAGATTTTACACCCAAGCTGCCCAAGGAATTAATGACAGTAATTTACTTTGCCTCTCTTTAATTCATAAACCAAAAAAAAAAGTAATTAATTCAGCAAATACCATTCATTAAAGGTGATGCAGATTCCTCTTTATTCATAATTCAGCTGCGACTGCTCTGTGCTCTCTTTTCTGAGGTGATGCAGGCACAATTACTGCCTTTGTTCCAGCAGCTGGAGGCCAACACACCAGCCTTTCTGTACAGCTCATTTTAGATTCTTAAATCATGCATAGTTCTCATGTCTTATTCATCTTTCTGGCATTCTTACCAGTCAGTCTCACATATGAAAAGGTAGAATATGAGGCAAAACTATTAATGTCTCTCTGAATCGAAAGATTCATTTTTCTTTTTCTTTTTTTTGGTGATCAGAATGAGTTGGACAGAGGGGGTTTATGAGAAATGTGTTCAAGCTAAAGACAATAGGTTTTCTGTGTGGAAAAACAGAAATAACAGTTTTGAGGGCAGCTTGAACAGTAGATAATTGTCTAAAGCGGCTCTCTGATTGATGTTCTAATTTCTTACAGCTTTGACTGTCTCTCAAAGACAAAATGCCAGTTTTGAATTCGATGTGAATGAGTAATTTAGCCTTTTCTAGATGACTCGGCGGGTGACTCAGCATCTTGACTGATGCGTTAAAGAAAACAGAAAAGAAACAATCAGAATAATCACAGTAGCTTTTTATGCTTTTTGAAAAAAAATAATTTCAGCCCACGGTCAACAAAAACATCTCTATTTCTGAATCCATCCGAGGCCAGTAGCACGCCTGGATGTTCTAAATAGATTATTTTAGACATAAAACATTCAAGTTTGTTCAAGTTTACCTTAAAAGTTCTTTATGGGGTTGAGGTCTTGGTTCTGTGCAGAACTAGTCCTTGCTTCGTGCCCTGGTGTCCAGTCATGGGGGAAAAGGATCTTTGTAAAGTGTTGCCACAAACTTAGAACCAGAACTGTTTCCAAAATGTCGGATGTCCTCCTTAATTTTTAGTAAAAACCTCATCTGTTTAATAAATTAAATAAAATGAACAAATCAAAATTATGGAAGCTAAATTTAAAGGGGACACATCATGCAAAATCAATTTTTTAGCTATTAAATGTATTTTGTTGTGGACTTGGAGTCTCTAGGAGGCAGAAATGTTGAATTTAGTCTCTCCTGCTGCAAAGAAATCTATATTCTGTTTGGGTCAGATTTCTCTGTTTTCTATGACATTTTCTAAACTATTACATCAAATTATCTGCGACGGAATTCACATATAAGGTCTGGACGTACCAACTACAATTTATTTGTCCTAATTCTCCTCTGGTTCTGGGTCAGACTCTGGCTCCAACATGTAAGGCTTGATGGACAAGTCTTCTGTTGTTGACGTCTTTTAATTAAATTGTAAATAAAATGTCTCTGCGCCGTTAGAAAACGTAACTCCCTCTCTAAAACTGGAGTGGACCGGTCTGGAAGCTGGAGGGTGGCGTGGCTTGAAGCGCCTTAAAGGAACAGTAACAAAACCAGCTGCTTTGAGACACAGCAGAAAAGTGGTGAAAAGGGAGCTGGTAAAATTAGAATAAGGAGGAATTCAAACCAAAGCATTGCAGTTCCACTTTATAAAGACCCCAACTGAATGATTTAAATGTGAAAAGAAAGGATTTTAAAAACATATGTCTACTTTAAATATAAATGTATTGGGTTTTTGCTCATTAAGTATGGAAAAAAAAGTCAAATGCTGTATGTTTTTTGGTAATATGCGCCAAATAAAGTTTTTTACATGCTAATACTCCAACACAATTCATGACTTAAATTGTCTGAAGAAACAGTCATAGCTGCAAAATCTCAGAACTATGTAAGAAAGTATGTGTGTGTATATAGTATATTTCAACAAAAGGTTATACATTTTAGCTTAATTATGTTCTATAGTTCAGATAAAGGTCATGAAAAAAGTAAGGGAAACAACAGACTTTTTTTATTAATTAAAATATAAAAGTACTCTTTGCTCTCCTCAGGTATCAGTGTACATGATGTATTAAATGTTATATGTTCTTTGTTTTACATTTCAATTACTTGGTGTAAATTAAAGGACTGAGGATAATTGTAGGTTGAAGTTATTTTCAACAGCAAAAACTGGACCAGACCAAATGCTTTGTTTGATACTGAAATTGAACCTTCAGAGGTTCAACAAAAACATGAACTAAAGTTTTTATCCCTTTTTCTCCAACTAATTTTAGCATTTTCAGTCATATGATATATAATCAAACACGAATGTTTACCTTAGAATGATGATTTCTTTATCTGCACACAGAAAGCAACCTATAAAATTGGAGTTCAAGAAATGTCAGACTTGTAAAAAAATCAAATACTCAAAAATAAACTTTGTAATATTTATTCTTCTTTATTGCAAAACAAGCTAAATCATATTCACACAGCACCTGAACAATGCACTGAATGAGCATGTAGAACAATCTTTGAGGGGAGGGGGCGTAGCAAAAATTAAAAATTGCTCTGAGGGTGAAACAAAGCAAACAAAAGTTCTTAGAAAAAACTGGGACAAATGCAAACTTCTTCTAAGAAGTCAGATTGTGACGGATCTTTGTTCTTCCTGTCACAGTTTGCAACGCTGACTGCTTGTTAAACATCGACACAAACAGAATCAGTTAAAATGAAGCCATCATTACAGTTTCTTAAACAATACCATGTTTTAGCTCTGCATGAATTCTGTCTTTTGGCAGCTGGTTTATTGGAACACATTGTTTCATTTTGCTTGTGTAAAATACAATATCTGCTGCGAGTGAGGCAGGAAGCGTAATGAAAGATTTTACAGAATTTCGACAGTTTAACGTGTCATGAACCTAAAGTGGGGAAAAAGCAAGAGGAAATGGTAATTCTGCAAGTGTTGTTTTGTCGATATTTATTAGCTCGATATGAAACCCGCCCAACCAAACAATGTCTCCTGTGCTGCTGTGATTTATGTTGTGAATGCTTCAGATAACATTTTCTTCTGTACATTTTTTTTGGCACGTTCTGCAATTTTTGTGATATTTTAATAATTCCTATCTCAAAACGTTCAGCTTCTTCAGGACATTCCGGCTATGACTTTTAGCTTTTTTTCTGCTATTTCAGCTATAATTCTGCTCTTTTCTGCCATTCTTTTGTTAATTTCATCTTCTTTTGTGCTTCTTTCTGTCAATTTGAGCTGGTTATGCGTCTTACAGTTGCTTTCGGCTATATTCAGCTATTTGCTGCAATTTGTTCTAATGTTCAGCTGTTATTAGCTAAAGTTAGCTTTTTGAGCTAACATTTTGGTTGCTATTTCTGCTTCTTTCTGCTAAGTTCTGCAAACTTGTGGTCCTTATGCTTCCTTATGCTAATTTAAGAATTTTCGGCAACATTTTAGCTGTTTTACTGCACTTATGGGATGTTTTTGCTATTTTACGGAAAACTGTCCATTTTTTTTCTACTTTTTATGCATTTTTTTCTTCTAGTTAGACATTTTTTATACCCCTTTCTCCATCTGGGTGCTAATTTCAAGTTGCTACCTTTAGCTTGATTTTATGCTATTTTTTGTCTTTTTTCTGCTTTTTCAGCTCTCTTTCTGCTCTTTAGCTATTTTTATGCTAAATTAAACTTTTTTATTCTTCTTTCAACCTTTCAAATTGAACTCCCTTTAACTGTTTTGCTATAAAACATTTTTCAGCTCCATTTCGTCAGCTTTCAGCTAAAGTTTTCAGCAATAGGCAGTCACACTAGCATTTTCGCAGGAAATGCAATTTCGTTAGTTTATTCTATTATTAGAAAATGAAACTTCAAATATATCTGTTTACTGAAAACAGATGTTTTAGATGCCCTCTGCAGGAACCAGATAAAGCCTCCAGTGTTGAAGCGAAGAATAAAATTCAACTCTGAACTTTTATCAGTCTTTAAGGAGAACATATGGAGCGGAAACCAACTGGTGTGTGGGATTAGCTTTAGTTTTATCTAGTGTTTAACTGTGTAATGGGTGGGTGGGGGTGGGTGGGGGGGTTGCTTTTGGCTTCCCTCTCATTATCTCTGTAAATGGCCTCTCTGCGTGATAATTAAACGCAGTTCTGCAGTGGAGAAAAAAAAAATGCAAATGATAGAGACAAACAGAGCAACAAGTCCTGGTAGTTCCCCACGGACGCACCGAGCTGGGAAGAGTTTCAGCAGCAACAAAGAGCTCTTATTGTGACAGAGAAGCTTTTCATTTTATCAGCTGCTGCAACATAATGAATGACTTCATTCTGCAGATGTTCTGCGTGCTTCTAGAACAAACATACAGTGACGTTCTTCTGTTGGATGTAGTCTGTAAAGGTGAAACTGTTTGACAACACACATTTCACCTCCTCAGTTTGTACTAAGTATTGGTTTTAGAAACAAACATGTATAAGACCTTTCATCGGATTATCTTATAGTGAGAAATGACAGGATTTAGTCAAACCTTGTAAATGATTTTACGAGCGCTCTTGTGTTTAATCGTGTCTCTAACGTGCTTGAAGGTGGTTGTTGCAGAGCCTTTGTTGTGGCAGTAGATTCACACAATCAAGTACAGTAGGTCTTAGAAAATGAAGGATGAAAATAAAATTAGACTAATATGCTGCTGCAAGCAGCAATCACAGATAAAATGTTCAGGGTTTTTTTTGTTTTTTGCTGCACTATAAATGTTATTGCAAATATCAGCGGAATGCTGCAGTTTAATTTTGAATTCCGTTCCCAATAGAAAATGCATGAAGTATTGTGTGTGTACGTATAACGCCAAACCATCCCAATAAATGTATTCATCATACAAGCCTTCCATGTGGTCAGACACAGGAAATAGTTTGTCAGTCATAAGATGATGACAGTCGGCATTCATCGGGCCAATTTTTATTTAAAGCAAATGGATATGACATCACCGTCGCAGCTCATATTTCTCTGTAGTTTCAATAAAAAGGTCAAATTAAGTTTGGCAACATTCATCTCCTGTTTCATCAGTGCTGGGGCTCAGGTAATAACAGAACTCTGCTCAGTTTAATTCATTTTCCTGCTTATTTCTTCAGTAACAATGGGTCAGAAAACAACAGGCTTATGAAAGAGGTTGCTCCTGGTAACAAACCCACAGATGACTTTCTCTGAGCCTTTTAGCATATTTTAATGCTACTTTTTAAACTCAGTCCTATCGCCCTAGCAACTGCATCTTTTCTTGCCTGAACAGGCAGCGGTGCACCCAGAGACAGAAAGTACAACAAAGAGTAAAACTTCTATTTAGTGGGTTAATTTGTACTTAAAAAATACTTTGCATTATTCTGCATGCCTGAGATAGAAACCGATTTATTTATTTTTTGGGGAACTAGAATCTAAAACAATGAACTGGAAGCGTCTGACCTCCAAACAAACACTCCTGCACACTGTGAGCACAATGAGTTTTCTGACCTCATTATGTCTATTGAGGTGTTCCAACTGCAAACCACACAATGTTTAATGCTTATTAGAATATTATGGTCTGCTTGGTTATTTGCACTCTATTATTACCTGGAGAGTTGAGTACTTTGTATTTTTCACAGCTCTGATCTGCTGCCTGGGTGGAAAGTTTTTTTCTTTTTTTCTTTTTAACTTACAAATCTTAGTTACCCATTTTTTTAAATTCAGAAACTATTTTTTCAAAACTTAAATCACTACACTGAAAATTTGTTTTTTCTCAAATTAGCTTTTAAATTAAGTCTATGCTCTTGTTTTTTGTGCTTGTTTGTTACAAAACACCTGATATTTGCACATTCCTGCCTTTTTTGCTCTCATGTATTAATTATAGAAGAGCTAAGTATGCAACTGTTAATAAAATAAATTAAATAAAAACAAAAGTGACCCAAACAATAGGGGTGCAACGATACAGAAAATTTACGATTCGGTTCGGTTCGATACTTTTGTCTCACGGTTTGATATTTTTTCGATACAAAAAAGAGCAATTTCCATGCACTTCTCAGCTTGTAATTTAGTGGAATTAATTTTGAACATTTGTTTAACCTTAAAAGTACAGTTTTTAAATTAAATGTTGCTGAAA
>JARVJO010000269.1:1768266-1808317 GCA_031762555.1 Cynodonichthys magdalenae
GTCAGATTACACATAGGGGGAGGTGAGTTGGGGAGGGGTTCAGTGGAGGCGGTGACATTGAGGATTGGGGCCGCATGTACCAACAAGAGATAGTCTGATTCAGCATTTTACGAAAGAGGGTTAGGTAGGGCCACTGAAAAACAGATATCAGAATTATGACAAAAAAGACAGAATTCAGACCTTTTCCTAAATCTGAAAAAAAAAAATCAGAATTCTGAGATTAAAGTCAGAATTATTATTTTTCCCCCAGTGGCTCTAATCCTCTTTCGTAGCATTTAGATCATTAGATCATTTTTTCTGAATGTTTTTTCAATTTTAACTATTTCTGCATATTATTCAGCTCATTCAGATATGGGTGCTGTGATATATATTTTTTAAAATACCTTTAAATAGCTTATTCCTTAAAAAAAACATATTTTACATAAAATGCCTTTAGAATTATTCAATATCTGTTCAGATCCTTTTTAAAACTGCTTTCTTTGAAACCTGCTGCAATTGGCTGTTTTTGTCTTACTTTTAGCCATTAGCAACTTTAATTAGCATTTTGTTACTCTTAGCTGCCATCCTGCAATTTAGTTAAAAATAAAAAATCTTTCCAAAATAGTTAGACAATATTTCAAAATTAGGGCACATTATTAAAAAACACAAAAAAGGAAAACCAAATCAAAAATGATCAAACCCAGATACCAAATGATGGATTTAACTTCACATATTAATGAGCGACGTGGTTCAGATGGTTATGTAAGCAGATATTGTTATAAATAGATGTGATCATGTTCAGTTTATTTCTGCAGTCTGGATCAACATAATGTAGAATTCTCTCTGAGCCTGAAATCCAGCAGAGTCCTCTTCCTCCTCCTCCTCCTCGGTGCACTCAGCCATCCTCCCAACAGCTGCTTGTTTGGCTGAAAGCTGTCATGTTGGAATGAACCGTCTGAGGTTTTCCTCTTGGTGGTGATAAAGCCACTCCCTGGGGTGGCTTCCTCCGGTGCAGGATGGGTCTAGCTGTTTGGCTACCCGGGAGATGGTCATCACATCTGCTTCAGCGCTCGCCGGTGAAAGGCAATGAGAAATAAATTCTTCTAATGACGACCGGCGGCCCACGGGCCGGTCCACCAAAGGCTCAAAGGAAAGCTGGAATTCTGCTCGAGTAGGCTGAGAAATCCGAGGACGGGGCCGTTTTTATGATTTGTGCATCTGGAACGTGCTGCTGGGTATCTCACTCTGCTGACTGCTTTTCTGAGGTCAAACTCTCTGTGGTGTGAAAGCTGTTGTGCAAAAAAACTCAACTCACAGAGTTTATAAATGGTAATATATATATTTTATCTGACAGCGACAACATAGAAAGTGTAAAAAACATAGTGAGACGATAAACAAACAGTAACATTAAAGTGAAAGAAACTGACTAGAATGTTATTTTTCCTGAAAGAAGAAACAGAAAACCAAAATAATAAAAAAAAAAAAAAACCAGAAATGTATTGGTAAACAAATAAAATAAATTATTACTGTACTGTACTTTATGTTCATCATCTCCATCTTCTGATGCTTACCCGTAGTCGGGTCGCCGAGGCAACGGGTCCAGAGGAGAAACCCAGACATCCCTCTCCCTGCTACACTTTCCAGCTCGTCCTGGGAGACCCCGAGGCGTTCCCAGCCTGGTGGTCTAGTCTTGGCTTCTGAGGCTTGGTTGGGTTAAGCCCGAAAGCACAACAGGATGCCACCTCCACGTGGACCCACAACCTGCAGGGAGGACCGTCAAGGTCTGGTGCACTGCATGCGGGCAGCAGGCGAGGGAGGGTCCCTGGCTGTGTCGATTCCTGGTGGCATAGGCTACTTCTAGGAATGTGGAACTTTATGTTCATATGGATTTAAAATAACATTTCAGGCTCGCTTGGAAATCAGTTCTGTGATTAAACTGCTTTTTATTTTTGCTGTATAGGGTGGTTTTATTTGTATTGCCCCCATGTGTCTGTTAGCAAAATATCATGAACGTAGTGGACAGAGTTTGATAAACACTAACTTAATCATTGGCTGTATTTTTATGAATCACCTCATGATGGCCGCCATGGCTAATCAACTATATCAAACAAAAAAAGTTCCTCAATTCAGTGAATTTTACAGAAACTGAGCTGAAGTTTGATGTGGCGGCATAGGGGTGTCAAACACCAAGGCCCAAATGAGCAATATGGTGGCCCCTTAAAGTAATAATTAACTTCAACAATTCACTCATCTCATTACTACTGAGCTCCGCTAACAAAATATAACTCAGCTCTATGTGGTATTTCCTGCATAGAAACAGCATTTTAACACGTTCTCTCAAACACCAAAATGTACCATGTGTACGACTGACTAAATATGAAATAATACAGATTTTTTTTTCTCTCCCATTTTCTGACAGGGACGCACACATAATCGAAATGCATTATGGTAGATGTAGTTTATGGTCAATGCCTGCTTTAAAGCAACTTATTTTGAGACATAAAACAGGGTTGTTCAACTAAATTGTTAGGGGGGCACAGTTGCATTGAATCATGAATTTGGCGGGTGATAGAAAAATGTGAAATTCCTTAAAGAAATGATTGTTTGTCAGTCAGTTAATGAACACTTACCTGATCATGGTAGCTATTTAAAATCCCAATCAAATGGCGAATGCCTTTCAAAAGTTTGTTCCCACCCCTGTCGTTTTTTCAAAGAAGCTTCTCCAATTACCTCGGTCTTTAACATCTGAGAGGGGAGTCTCACCAGGGCTCCAACATATACACCTCTCCGTCTCAGCCTTATCTTCCACTAGCATCAGAGGTTCACATCTCTTTCAGTGTGTATTTAAAAAAAAAAAAAACTGCAGTAATGAGATGCGGAAGAACAAAGAACTCCTTCATCTACATGGAACTTTGAATCCTCCACAGTTAGCTCCGAGCAACATGATGGTCATTTCACTGCAGCCTTAAAGGCCAAACCTCAGTTTCAGTAGTTTGAAGAACTGCAGGGGGAAACCGGGTCTATTTGGTGCTTCAAAGACTCCCCCCATTGGATGCGGTTCAGACTGATGTCGAGCAACAAGAAGTTTGTAGTTTATAGTTTTGTTTGTACTGCGGTTAAATTCACAAACATTCACAAAACATTGAGAGCTCCTACATTCTTAAAAACATTTTATAGCAGAAGTTCTGAGAGGAATGGAGGAGGCGGGGATGACCTGCTTACTAAATATAACACGTGATTGTTTTAGTTTCAACAAATGTGTCAGAAAAAGTGTGAGATCAGACAACTTAGATTTTTCTCCTTGGTTTGACCCTGGCGAGCCTCCTGCTGCTGACTTTCTGCAGCACGTCAGACAGAAAAGACACGTGTCGAGCACAGGTGTCGGCTTCTGTCATGGTCAGCCTGAGAGCTATCAGGACCGGATCAGTCGGCTGTATCTGGATGATTGGACTCTGCCGGCGCCTCTCTGTAACCACATGCATGCTTTGGCCTCGGTGTCATGACGGCTCGCTCAGCATGACGATAAAACAAGCAAAGGAAGAAGTGGTTTGTTGTCGGCGGTTTTAAACCACATCCTGATTTTACTCCACCTGCACACTTAGGCTTATATATTTTAAAAGTAAAACAAATAATGAGGTTTACTCAGCCTCTGAGGCCATAATTAACTGTCTAAGATTTGACCTTTAAAGAGTTTTATTTGCAAAACCTGCTGAACTCACTGAAGGACTGCTAAACATTTTCAGAAAAAAGTGACACTTGGTGAACTAAAAGCTCTGCTGAAAGACCATGAAGGAGAGAGTTTTAATTGGCATTGTTATGGATGAAATGCTTTTTTTTCTGTATTTGTTGTTGTGATTGAATGTATATATTTGGGCGGCTGTGGGGGAGTCGTCCTGTAACCGGAAGGTTAGGGTCTCAGTCGTTGTGTCCACTTAACCCGCCTGGCCTACTGATGGTGGTCAGAGGGTCCGGTGGCGCCGGTGCATTGCAGCCCCACCTCCGTCAGCGTGCCCCAGGGCAGCTGTGGCTACATTGTAGCTTATCACCATCAGTGTGTGAATGTCAGTGTGTAATGTCTGGAGGGACTTGATAAAGCACTATAAAAGTTCACTCCATTTACCATTTACTATTTATTTATAATGGTGCTGCTATCTTGACAGGTACCGCTTGAAAAAGAGATTGCATATCTCAACAAGGTTTTTTATCTTGTTAAATAAAGGTATCCATCTATTGCAGGGGTGTTGAACTCATTTTCACTGAGGGCCACATGAGCGTTATGGTGGCCCTCAAAGGGCCAGTTGTATTTAACTTTGACGTTTCATGTTTAACTTCGACTAAACAGAGTTTTAACACGTCCTCGTATGAACTCTGAAATAACTACGTGTTCGACAAACTAAATCTGAAATAAGTATTACAGAAATAACAAAAGTAAAACTAAGAGTTTTACTAACTGAGTTGTAGTGAGTAGTTGCCATCTTGAATTCTGAACCCATGGATGATCGACATGCATTATGGGAGATGTAGATAATGGGCGATGCTGGCTTTAAAGCAGCTTATTTTGAGACATTATTACTATGTTATCCAACTAAATTGCCCAGTTGGCTTTAGGTAAAAACCAACATCTCAGGGGCAGGGCAAGTATTATCTTTCACCTTTTGAGTGTGTTTATTTTGTTGCATTTAATCATAATTTTAAAGGATAGCATTGATATAAGAAACAATTTTCATATTAGGTAAAATAAATTGTGGGGGGGTGCCCCCCAAGAAAAACCTACAACTCTGCTGAGAAAGGGCAGATTCAGACAAGCTACACAGAAAATTAGTTGTTTATTTTCTCCTCCAAACAAACATTAAATCTTTCTATAAAGAATGGTCCAAACCTATTAGCTGGCTGATGAAGAAAGATATTTAAATACAACTGAGGAAGCGTAGGTTGTGAAAGATGGCTGTAGAAACTGCAACAGCAGTCTTTGTCCTTTTTTTTTTTTTTTTTTATTGTGCTGACAGTAAATACAGCTAAAAAAAATAATTGAGTTTGGTTTCTTTATTTTAGAAGGCTACTTTATAATTAATTAAATTAGCTGACTCGTTTGGGCAACAGAAGAATAAAATTAAATTTAAAAAGTGGTGTGTTGATCCTCCTGTCAGAGCTACACTAACACTTTCCTGCAGCTTCTGGATGAGTTTAATAAGTTTTACTCTAATATTTAAAATCTCCCAGAGGAAGCAACTCATTAACTCGGATACTGGTGCTGAATTTTGCTGCAGTCCCGGTGAAGATGAGGTTTGTGGATTTGACATAAAGGCTCTTGACAAATCTGTGAATTAGTTTATTATATCGTGTCTCTTTAAATAAAATTCTTCATTTGATGTTTAACACTAATCAGGGTTGTTGTAAGACTCTGTTTTCTGCTTTGTTGAAGGTTTAGAAGCTGATTATTAAGTGATTGATTGATGATAGTCCTGTGAGGAATTCTTAGCAAAGTTCATAAAAAGTGAAGTATTCATAGAACTTTAATTCTTAAAGAAGTTAAGACTATTTTATCCAGAAAGAACTCTGGTAAAACTAAAAAGTATCTAAGAAATGACTCGAGTAAGAGTAAAAAAGTGTTTGATAAAAAGCTACTCAAGAACTTAGTAACTGATCAAGACATCAATCATTTAATATTTAAAATTTATATTATCAAGCCAACAAAAAAGATAAAAGTGGAATTTTTTTTCATTTTAAAGATTAAAATGAAAATAATTAATATAAATAACATAATTACAAAATAACAACTTCAAGCAAAATTAAAATTTTTTCCAAATCCGTTTCTTTCAAAATAAAATTTGTGAAACTAACAAAAACTGCAGGTGTGTGTCTGGGGAAGTTTTGGTGAAAACAAGTTTGTTCTTTGTACTTTCTAGCAGCAGTGGGTTGGAAATGGATATTTTTTTTTTAACGTCCTACACGCTCTGATGTGTTAAATAAATTTGAAACTGAGTTTTTGAAAAAATCCGTTAGATTGCTCTATACGTCTCAATACCTACAAAATGAGGGGAAATCCGTGTAAATTACAGACAATCTGTACAACTTGACATGTATGCAACTCCGCTAAAAACATCTGAATCAGAAATTAGGAACCAAAATCAAAACATGAAACCGGAGGTGGAATCATTGAACAATGCATATATCATTCACGATTTTTTGTAGAATTTGATTAGTTTCATAAGCCCAGAGTAAATGTGGAGTAAACATGAGTCTGTGACAAACTGAACACAGAAAGACGACCGTTCCTGCTGTAGCCATCCAACCCATTTCCTCTCGCCGATGCCTTTTACTGTGGAAGGAAACCAAAACACCCAGAGAAAAGCCACACGTGAACCCAACACAGAAAGGCTCCTGCTAAGATTAAAGCCAGAAAACTTTGAGTCATTTGTGTGCAGCACTTTGCTAACTCCTATTCTTCAGTGATGGTGGACTTAAAAGCCCCTGCTGCATATTAAACTGTGCTGAATTCATAAATATGGTGCTGAGCTGTTGTAGACTGAATCTATTATTACAGCGGCTGTAGGAACTTACTTCTCTCTGCTTCTTTGTGTGCGCTGCTGCAACTAACAAACTAATTGGGGGAAAAAAATTTGTCGGATTTAATGAAAATATCTTACAGAAGACAAAGATGCTAATGCACCAACAGATTTATAGGTTTGTTTATGTAATTAAAATACAGGTTTGCAATTTAACTATTTTAAATAATTTCTTAAGAGAATCTATTTTTAGCAGCCCACCGCCACACAGACGTACAGATTGTCTTGAAGCGAGAAACAGCAGAGAAATGCAGGGCGAGAACTCACAACTGGTACAAGGTGCAGCACCACCCATGGCCTCAATCAGTCATCAGGCGCCTTCTGTAGCTGGAGCAGGGCGGCTGTACTGTCAGCAGGCTTTAGCTGCATGATTAAGGAACTAGCGACTTGATTACGCCGCTTGCCTTATGAATGGAGTAATGGAAGGAGGCAGAGCGCGGTGTTAAATTCTCCTGATGGAGGTGAGACGCGAGTGTGTGGCGGGGGAGGAGTCCGAGGCCCTCCCATGTGACCGCGAGAAGATAAAGGACCAGCGATGGATAATTAAGGGACTGCCGGGGCCTCTTTCCTATTCACACGGCTGTTTTATTAAAGGGGATTCAGCGAGGAAGAATATTAATATAAACTAGCAGCCTGTGTGGGTCAGAGAGGAATATAAATGGGGACCGCTGTGGGGAGGAATGCATTAGGGAGTGTTTATCATGAGAGTGTGGTTATCATGAGAATGGCTTCCTCACTTCGGCACTGAAGCTCTGTCATGTCGAGTGAATAACCAAACGCGTGCCATCAGCAGCAAAAGTGCTCTGATGGGTTCAGATTCATGCTGCAGCTGCAGACTTTCCTGATGAATATATGCTGCTTGTTTCAGGATTCCTGAAGGTTTTCAGAGCCAAATTCTTTGACTTTAGCTTAATCACCCATTTTTTTGGTGGCTTCTTTATCTTTGTTTTTTTTTTACAAGATTTCCAATGAAGTTGTGATTTTGGGCAAAACATAAAAATTGAACATGTTGATTTGCAAATTCTTTTCAACCTAGATTCAACTGAATACACTCTGACAAGATATTTAACCTCTTAATAGTCTTTGTTCCACTGGTGGGCACTGGTGGGCAAAAACAGTGTGGCATTTCCGGATGTTTTCAGACAATATCAGTTTTTTTTTTTTTTTGAAAATCGGGTGTCTAATGACTTTAGGGCTGGGTATTGATTTGGATTTCCCAAATCGATTTGATTCAATTCACGATTCAATTTGATTGATTTTTGATTTAGTTAATTATGTTATGCAGTACCACATTTACTTGGATATACAAGACATTATCAAAAGGAACTTATGCTGCAAATAGAAACAAATTCTAACTTGGTGCATTGGTAAAATTATGAATATTTACATTACATGTTTCGTCCATGTTCTATTACACTACTTGTGTTTGCGCGAGAAGTCGCATGGCATTATGGAGGAAGGACAACCCTTTAACACATAAGGCTCAAAATTTCCGCCTGGTAGTTTTGGCTTATTTTACCTGTAAAAAAGGCCAATAAATGTCCTGTGAGTAAATAATTTTGCACCTTTTTCAATAACTAAAATTTTCAATATCTGTCAATTATTTAAAATATACTGCATATTAAAATAGTGTATTATTAGTTTTAAATGAATAAAACCAAAAACGAAATTTGTTTTTTGAGGTTTACTAAGGAGAAAATCACAATAAATGTACACAACGAAATGATTTGACATCAAAAATATGAAATTTAGACAGTATATAAACTACTTACAGTGAAACATTTTGATTTTTTTGGTAAATAAATGAAAAAACAGTCCAAAAATAAAAACCATATTCATGGCATTTTTTCCCCTCTCCCCCCCAAACTCTGTCTTTGTGATACTGCCAGAAACGGTTCCAATCAAGCTGCAGACACAGTCCTACATCAAATTAGGCACTGGATCATCATGCTCCATTTCTGTCCTCCATCTGAGATGATTTGGTGAGCAGCTTCTGTCTCTCACAGCATCACCTTCATCATCCTCACTGCTGCTCTCTCTCTGGCTTCTGCCACTCCCTCCTCCCAAACTTGAAGCAAAAAGCTAATATTCCTGGCTTTCAGGAACTGTTGGAATTTTTCAGATTGCACAAACGGTTGAGAAATTATGGCGTTTTAAAAAAACGGTGACTAAATGTGTCGGCGCTGACACGCTCGGTGTTGAGCGATGGATCTATTTAAGGGTTTATGAATTGATATTGGGCCATTCAAAGGAAAATAGATTCAAATTGATTAATTGATTTTTTTAAACCCAGCCCTAAGTGACTTTACTTACCTTCTTACCTTCAGCTTGACACCCTTACAAAAAATATAAAATGTCAAAAGGCTTTTAAAGAATTTCAGGGGCAACTGTTGTTTAAACAAACATTTTTGCAAATATTCACTCATTTTAAATTTGATGTCTGAAACAAGCTTAATGAAAGTTGGGGCATCAAAAGACTGGAGAAAACTCTTGTTTGGAGCATTCCACAGGTGAACCCGTTAATTGGAAACAGGTGAGTGTCATGATTTGGTGTTAAAAAAAGGAGCATCCCTGAAAGGCTCAGTCATTCACAAGCAAGGATGGGGCGAGGTTCACCACTTTGTGGACAGCTGAGTGACCAAATAGTCCAACAGTTTAAGAACATTTGTGACCCTTCACATAGAAATGAGGATTAAATCAAATTTGGTCAAAATGACCTTAATCACATTTTTAGATTCCTGGCTTTAAAAGCTACATTTTGATACTTAGATTATCCTGATATCAGTGGATCCAGAGATATGATTTTGTTTGTCTTGTTGGTTACGATAATGCATAAATATTTGGTCTAAATCCTAATTTTATGTCATTTTATTGAGGAATTTGTATGTCACTTTAAAGAAGAAACCTCAAATAGTATTTGAACATTGAGATTTTCCAGCTGGAAGAAACAAAAGTTTTGATAGCTCACAGGGAAAATCTCAAAATTGGGTTTTTTGTTGTTAATCATCAAAGTGCTTCAAAACATTTTTTTAGGATTGTATTTCAGACAGTTCATTCAAACGATAAATTGATACCACATTTGTTATATTTGAACAAAATGTAATTTTTGCATGTTTTAATCAAAACACTATATTTGCCTATTTCTCCACATACCACTTTTAGACTTAATCCTCGTTTCGATATGATGGGTCACATTTTTCAATGTACAATTGCAAGAAATTGTGATTTCATCATTTACAGTCCATAATATCATCAAAATACTCAGATAATTTGAACAAATCTCTGCAAGTAAGCGGCAAGGCGGAAAACCAACATTGAATGTCAGTGACCTTTGACCCCTCAGGCAGAACTACATTTAAAATCCACATCATTCTGTAATAGATTTTAACACATGGGCTCAGGAAGACTTCAAAAAGCCATTGTCAGTTAACACAGTTCATATCTGCATCTGCAAGTTAAAGCTCTATCATGCAAAGATATCAACACCCAGAAACACCGCTGGCTCCTCTGGACCTGAGCTCATCTGAGATGGACTCATGTGAACTGACGAGTCCACATTTCCAATTGTCTTTAGAAATCATGGATGTGGTGTCCTCCAGGCCAAAGAGGAAAAGATCAGGGCAAAGTTCAAAAGCCAGCTTCTCTGATGGTATGGGGGTGTATTGGTGCCCATGGCATGTGTAACTGTAATGTGTCAACTGTCTATGAAGGCTCCATTAATGATGAAAGCTACATACATGTGCTGCCATCCAAGCCACATCTTTTTTAGGGACGAATGGAAAAAAATTTAAGCTTCAACAGTTGGTGTCCTCAGTTCTCAAACTCTTATTGAGTGGAAAAGGTGATGGAACAGAGTGACACATGACCCTGTCCAAGCTTTTTTGGAACATACAGCAGGCATCAAACTCAAAATGACTGAATATTTGCAAAAAATAATTAAAATTTATCTGTTTGAACGTTAAATTCCTTGTCTTTTGTAGTGTATTTAATTGAATATAAGTTGAAAAAAAACTTGCAATTCAACATTCTGTTTTTAATTATGTTTCACTCAATCACCCAGCTTCAGTGGCATTGGGGTTGTTTGATTGCTGCTGTCTTATAATCCTGAGGCTACAGGTTCGAGTCCAGGTTGCATCAGGAAAGACATACGGTGTAAAACAATCAGCAAATGTTTCACTTGCTGTGGAGACTTCTGCAGAAAGATGCAGCCGAAAGAAAAAACGCTATTTCTATGATTATTCAATGGAATAAATAATATTATAAAAGGCTATCAGAATGGCAATTAATTGATTTGTGATATTCAGTTTTATAGATGAAATAACCTGCTGTTTTTTTTAAACTAATTAAATTTATCACTGTTCAGACATGAAGAGAACTTTAATATATTCACACCGAATTGACAATAATTAAAACAGCAGCTTTAATTACTACCAGCAGTGATTATAGACACCCCCCATCCCCCATCGTTAATAAATCATGCAGGTGTGACTTTGACCTGTTCTTTTTGTAGGTGGTGTTAAATGTAGGTTTCCACATTATCAGTGGAAAAGGTTTTATCAGATGAACAGCTTGTTCAGGTGGAAGAGCTTCTCCTCATGGATTTTTAGAGATAAGTGAACAACTCGGTGCAATTTGGAGGATCCTTTTATCCAAAACACCCGGCAGAACCTGCAGCCATGAAGACGAGCAGGAGAGGAAGATAAAACCACTGCTGGAAAGTTTCACCTGTGGCGAAATACAAACAGGCTGAAGAGCTTTACCTTTTTACTCCTCTCTTACACAGATGACTGAGTAAAATGTGTTTAACTCACTATACAGTATTTTTAAGTTATGTGAAATGTTAACCTAAAGAGGTAAAAGTTAACTAGTTCAAATGAAGATCTACGCATTTGGATTTATATTTACATGTTTTGGTTTTTTAATATTTGACTGATAAATAACTCAAGAAATGAGTTTTTCTGAAGGTTAAGATGATTTCTTTGATTCACTTAGTTCAACAATTCAAACTAAAAGGGTCTCACAGGAGAAAAACCTTATTAAAACCTTTACCTCAATGAGCTGCAACTGGTTTGAACAGATCTTTTGAGGGAGTCCTCAATTACTTGAGTAGCATGAGTCACAGAAACTTGAAAAATAATCAGTCATTGATTAACTTTCAAACTTTTTTATTGATTTAGGAATTGTATATTCTAATTCAAAAGAGGATCGGGGCCACTGGGAAAAAAATCTGACTTTAACCACAGAATGGTGAGAAAAAATTAAATTAATTTTTCTTTTGATCAGTGGCCCTGATCCTCTGTTTTCTGACAAAAAAATCAAACAAAAAACAGTCTTCAAACTTATCTGACAGTTTCCAAAGTTCTCATGTTTCAAACTAAAAATCCACTGGGGAGATTTAACCTATAAAAGCATTAAGTTAAACTAGATCTGATTGTGGAGGATTCAGTATGTTGGCTTTGTTGTTCAGTTGATGGTAATCCTGAAAGTTGAATAACAAGGAACCAGACTCTGGTTCAAAATGTTTCAGGTTTGTAGACTGTCGGGACATTTTAGTTCATGCTCGTTGAAGACCACCTGAGCCAAACTTACGGCTTGTTTGGGTTATTTTCAGCTGTGACTCGGTAGAAGTTTTACACGTTTCAAGGTGCAAAATGGCTGCAAACCCACCTGCAGAGGAAAGTCAAGGCTGCATTGTAGATGTCGAATCCAACCATCTGTTTTCTCTGGCCAGGATGTGTACATTTTCATTACTGTCCTCAGAAAGTGTCTCTTAGCCTTTGTAAATGGGCGGACAGCTGGATGTTGGCACGAGGAGCAACTAATTGTGTTACCTGATCACCTTTCCAGGATTGGAGCTGAACTGTTTCAGCTGAGATCCAGCCTGTTTGCTGATTGTATCGTTGAGTTATTCTTATGAGGTAAACACTTTTTATCACACTGCAAACATTTTATTTTAGTTGATGGAACAGGAAAATTATGTAACACACCAATGTAATTGTGCATTTATTGTAGACGTAATGACTTCTGTATCCCCTTGTTGTCTTTACAATGAAAATGCAATTTTTGTCATTTTTTTTTATTTGAATTGAAACAAAGTGGCAGTAATTGTTTTATCTAGATCTGTTATTTTTTTTGACTAAATATCACTTTAAGTTTTAGATATTGATCTTTAAACATTGGTTGTTTGGGGTATTATCTCACCAGTAAGGGTTAAGCACAGTTTGCAACTGAAAATTATGAGAAAAATGTTAAATTCTCCATCAGCGTCTTGCTTATTTCAGTTTATGATCATGTGACCAGTGAGCTGTCAACTTTTGAAAATCCTGACCTATTTTTATGAGCTCGGCTTGCAAAACTAGTTCTGGTTGTCCAGACCTTTTTTTCCTTTTTTACACACATAGCATTGTTAATGATACACTGGAATATTACACTTTAGAATCAAGGATCATAAATTTTGGACCAGTTGTTTCATTGTCAGTGTGGCCTTTAGATCTAAACAATTTGGGCTGGAGCCTTGTAGTTTAAGTCAGAGGAGAGCTCTAGAGCGCCAACCTTAGCAGAAGCTAAATTAAGGGTTCTAGTTGACCATGATGACTTTATTTTGAGACAAAGTTTGTAGCACAAATCTGTTTATGTTTAAAATAAAGAACCCCTGTAAAAGCTATTTGTGAGCTAGTTGTCAACAGTTGACAACGGCGTCACCTCTGACCTTTCTTTAATTTTTCCTCTAGATTTAAGGCCCAGCTGACTCAATCAACATTTTGAGACTATAATTGGTGCTAAAAAAAAGAAAGTTCTGTTATCAGCTCATGGTCTACAGGCAGACATTTGCATATTAGGAGGCTAATTGTTTAGCAAAAATAAAAACAAAAAGGTTGCATAAATATCACCCATAAATATTTTAATGTCATTAGTTCTGTAAGAATTCTAACTATTTGAATGTTTTATTTTTATTTTGACTTATTGATATTTTAGTTAACAGGAAGACCACCTGTAATAAAACCTTTCCTCCCTTAGACCTAAAATAGACACATCCTGCTTTTAAATCCTTCCTTTGTACATTTAAATCCTTCAGTTGGGGTCTTTATAAAGTGGAACTACAATGCTTTGGTCAGAATTCCTCATTATTTTAACTTTACCAGCCCTTATTTCACTACTTTTCTGCTGTGTGTCTCAAAGCAGCTGGTTTTGTTATTGTTCCTTTAAGACGCTTCAAGCCCCGCCCCCTCCTGCTTCCAGACTGGTCCACTTCGGTTTGAGAGACGGAAGATTTGTCTATCCAGCCTTACATGTTGGAGCCAGTCTGACCCAGAACCAGAGGAGAATTAAAACGAGGAAATTGTAGTTGGTAACTCCAGACCTTATATGATAATTCTGCTGCAAATTATTCGACGTAATAGTTCAGAAAACATCATAGAAAATGGTGAAAACTGAACGGGCCGAAAAATATGAACCAAACAGAAAATAAATATATATTTGCAGCACCAGGTGAGATTAAATTAAACTTTTCTGCCTCCTAGAGACTCCGAATCCATAACAAAATGTATTTAACAGCTAAAAAGGTGGATTTCGCAGGATATGTCCCCTTTGACATTTAAACATCAAATTTTGTCATTTTTCATTTGACTTTAGTTCAGGTGCAGGAAGTCAGCAGGTGAATAAATTGAAGTCGTTTGCTAAAGACTCAGAAGTTCCCTGATCTCAGAACACAGGCTTCAGTTCAGTTTGTCTATTAGGTCAATGAATTTTACAGCTTCATGTTCCATTCTCCCCTACTTCCAGCCACATTTCAAGTAGAAACACTTTTTTTTTTCCTCTGCAGAATAAAAGCACCCAAAGACCAGAGACCTGACCTTGTTTTTGTTGTATTTAATAATTGGCAACTTTGGCTGCTAAATGAAGAGCTTTTCTTCCTAATTGTCTGTGCTTCAACAACAATGGGTCATTAATAAAACAAAACACTTTTTTCATTTCAGTTTTTTTTTTTTATTGTTGAGTAAAATGACAAGCGCAATGTCTCTATATAAATAACAATCACATAAAGTAACATACAGGAAATGGATATATGAAGCCGAAAGCTGTTTGTGATCACAATGTGCTCAGGTACAGGATGAAGCAAAATGACAGTTGTGTGTTTTTCATTCTTAAAAAGGAGTGTGCCGAGTGTGTGGTCAGAAAATGAACGGTGTGTGCACGTTAAAGAGAAACTAATGAACCCACTTTCAGCAGCTATGTACAGGTCAGGTTTCACCGTCAGCAGTACCATTGGGTTTAAAGGTGGAAAACGACAAATGACGTTAGAAAGTTTCAACAGGAAAGACAGAATAACTTCAAACTAAACTGGAGATCCAGTTGCCCATTGTGATCTGGAGTCAGAGGGTAAAAATGCATAGAAATGTGACCAACAGGAAACAGTTTCCATGTCTTTCGAGCTACAAATCTACTGTAGAAGCATTTAGAAAGAGCTGCTTCTCACATTGAAGCTCAGAAAACTTTCTGCACAGAACAACGACTACACAATCCCCCCTCCTAATGTGCGAGCCCATCATTACTTCACATTTAAAACGCCCACTTGAAGCGTGTTTACAAAACAGAGCGACAGGAGCTGTTTGATCTGGGGAATTTTTGAAGTTTTACCAGATTTCCTTCAGATCCATTGACAAGAAATGTTTTGGAATACTTTTAATTTAGTAAATAAAGCTGGCACAATGTAACTATCATCACAAACTGACTTTTCTGCTTTAAAGAAAACAACTACATTTAAAACCTTCCAGAGCTGGTTATAATTTTGGATCAAAGGTGACGGGAGCGCACAACTATAATGAAGCACTCAGTCTCCACTTCAAACAGGATGAGATCACAGCAAGGGCTCATTTTAATTAGACCGAGTCGGCTGCGACGGACGGAATGACGAGAGCAGCAGATTTGTGAGGAACTACACTCACCATGAATGGAGGGGTCAAAGAAAGAGGGGCAGGCTGCAGCCACGCTGGGAATAATTATGCTTATTCTTCGGATAGAGGGGTTTTCCTTGAAGGCACAGGAAAAAGAGTTGGGGATGGGTAAACTTTGATCGCGAGACTCAGTCTGGCCGTATACTTATATACAGTGCACTACGTAGATAGGTTTTTGTCAATTTGCTGCAGTTTTAGTAAAATCTGCAGTGTTCCCACACATTGCATACTTTTACAATTTCAGACCAATTTCCTGAAAAAGATGCTACTGCCAAGCAAGTCAGGGAAACTACCTGGTAAGACTATTTTAAAAAATGGTGTTTTTAAGTTATGCCCTCACACAGTTTAAAGTTTATATCAATGACATTTATCATTCAGCAGACTAACAAATCAATTTGGTTTCTTGCCTGTGGTTTTTGCTATCTTGCTCTCACAAAATTAAACAATCTGCAACAGAATTTAGTGCAACAGTACCTTTTTTGAAGGAAAACAAAGCTCATTGGGTCTTGATCTCATGACCTAAGAATCCCCAACCCAAACCACCACGTTGCCTTTGAGGACGTCTGTGATCTCACAGTTGAGCTTGTTGAGCCGTCCGTCCAGGATGAAGAGGGACTCCCTGGACGGTGTCGTGAGGTACTGTCCAAAAAGTCCACTGCTCACCATGACCCTGTTCCTGCTGCTCCACGGCCAGTCGAACGACTTGATGGCCTCTTTCAAGCTCTTGATCATCTTGACTTTGCCGGTGCTGAGCTCCACAAACAGCGCGTCGGTTTGACGGCCGGAGCTGCCAAACACGTTGTACTGGTGGATCTCCGTGAAGGAGCGCTGGAAAGCCAGGTCGGACAGGTGCAGGTTGGTGTGGATGTCGAAGGGCTCCTGAACTTTTCCGCGGTCAGAGATGGTCTGGATTCTCATCAGGCCTTCGTCGTCATCGACTGTGACCAGATAGCGGCCGTCTGGAGACACGTAGGGCGTGCCGGTGACGTCACTGTTCTCCCCAATCACGCTGTCTGTAACGCTGTCTAAGATCAGCTGGGGCTGTGAGGCACCTGTGGAGTCCGGCTTGCAGTCGATGAAGTAGTAGCCACCGAGATGAGTGTACGCTACAGATTTAGGAATGCAGTTAAATTCCCATAAACTGATGTTTTTGATATAAGACATCGTCTCCAGGTTGATCTTGTAGAGGACAGGTTCATTTCGATGAAGGATGAGACCAAATCTGTAAAGAATTTGAGTAGGAAAAACAAATTCATAATCAGAATTCGATTTATTGACCAAGTATTTTTACATACAAGGAATTTGACGATGTGCTGAGGTGCAGAACATGCAACGTACATGAGGAATAAAAAAACAAAAGTACAAGATTTAAAAAGAAGAAAGTAAGATCTAAAGTACTTGATGTCTAGATAAAATACACTGCCTGGCCAAAAAACCTGGATTTAGGTGAGCAAATGGGTTTGAGCCTCTTATTGGATAATTACTGCATATGTAATTATATCTCTGCTCGCAACAAGTTATTTAACCCCAACTGGTGCAATGAGTTGCTTCTCATTTCTTCACCAACCATGTGGAAAGACTCATCCTGTAGTCGTTGAAAAGATGTCAGTCTGTTTGAGAAGGGTCAAATCATTGGCATCAAGCAGAGAAAACATCTAGGAGATTACAGAAACTACTAAAATTGGGTTAAGAACTGTCCAACGCATTATTAAAAACTGGAAGGAATGTTGGGGACCCATCATCTTCTGCCTGTACAAAGCCTGTGGGGGCGATGCTATGACCTGGGGTTGCTGCAGTTGGTCAGGTCTAGGAAGCTTATCAAAACAATACCACAGAGAATGCGTGCCGTAATTAAAGGTGGTCCAACGAAATATTAGTGTTTGTGCCCTTTTTTTTTTGGTGGCAACTTTTTTGGCCAGGCAGTGTAAGTATGAGACTATTGACTAAATAAGCTCAACAAAAACTTTTTAAGAACTGCAGCTACAGTAGCTTGGTAAAAAACAGCCCCTTGTTCTCGGCTATTGAGAAGCGATTTTTTGCTGGAGGCGTGGACTCTGTTGAAGTCTAAAATGATTGGATCTGATTTACCCAATCGCTAACGTTTGGCCGTGTGAAAAATGTAGTGCGCCCGCTCGACTATGGAGGACGCTAAGCTAAGAAGCTAACCGGAAATCGCGTGTGCTGTAAACAACCATCCCCTACTGAGTAGAGAGAAGTACCGAGACAAATGAGATGGCTGTAAACGAGTGCTGCAGGCTTTGTGAGACAAATTTATTTTGGAATCCTTGTCAACAAGGACTGGCTTCATTCATTTCCTCCGCTGCCACTGCTAAACTGAGACTGAAATGGCGCAGAAAATCGCCGCCGCCGTTCACAACTCCTCCTGTTCACTGATTGGCCCAGTTAAATCCCAGACAAAGCAGTGAAGTGAAACTAGAATTGACCAGCACTGTGTAGGAAGGCAAGGGCCAGGCTAGAGCTATGGACTAGCAGTGCAAAAAGAAAAAAAATGAAGTAAATGTTCTTGAAGATGAAAAACATTTTGTGCAGATGAACATAACTGCAGTGTTCTTTTAAATCAATAATTAACAAGACTTGGCAATAAACCTGGTTTGAAATGTGAGGTTCAACACAAACACACACTGCACACATGATTTTTTTCATCATATGTTCTTTGAAGATAACATTTAGAATGTGTGTGAAGACTTTGCTACTTATGAAACTACCAAAAATTTAGGGCACAAATAGATAAGGTAAAGAATTGTTATGGACTACAAATGATTTTGCTGTTCGATCTGTTTAAATAGTTAAACAGCTGAACTTTATATTTTCCTCCAGCAGAAATACTGCAGTGGTACACATGGTCAAGGATCAGTGAAAAATGTCACTTATTACAAACGAATCATTTAATGGGACATTACACTGTAACAGAGGAAATGGGGTTATATGCAAAACACTGACAGACTCCAATTAAATGAGAATACCAGCTGATGGAAGCTGACAGCCACTTCAATCTTGATGTCATTCATCATCTTTTATGCCATTTGAACAACCAGCTGTCTGTCTGAAAGCTCCTGTGTCCATTACCATTGTGATGGGATCCATTGATCCAGAAATTGTCCCAGCTGCTGGCCTCTAAACACTAGACTGCATCGAGTCACAAGGGGTTCATAAAGTCAATGTTTGCTCAACATTTGAATATTAATTTCTGAACAGATTTTAGTATTTGCAAGAAGCTGATCTGCTGCTACTTTAATCCAGGTTCAATCCTAAATTAGTTGGCCTCGACACATCTCCTGACCTCACCATCTGTGAAGGATTGGAGTGATTTCTAAGAAATGTTGAATCTAATCGAACAAGTTTTTTTTATTGCGACTTCACAAAAACTTGGACTGTTTGCTCACACTGTTCCAAATCTCTGCTCTACTTTTGGTTGACTGAGCTGATATAATACTGGACCTCATTCCAAACAGTTTGACCAATCAATGGCTAATACTTGTGCTGTCCTGGTAACATGCCAGGAAGCAAAAAAAGTCGATGCTACATTTAACCTGCAACTGAGAAATGAGCCTCCAAAACAACATTTCCGCACATGAACGATAAATTAAAGATTTCATTGTCTCGACTGTAATGGGAAAGGATTTTAGTTTTTGTTTCTGTCTCTAAAACATGTTTATCTCAGTTCTGCATGTTTTATTTACAAATGGCAAATTCTGAGTGCTTCACTCCTCGAGTGATGTCTGCTCTGCAGTTCAGTTATAAATCCTGAGAGCACAACAACAATACGTACTGCTCAGTGAAATATATCTGTAACAACTTTTCTACAACACAAACGTCAAACCAACACTTTGGAGGACTTGTTTTGCCAAAAAGCATTATGTGCAATGATTTGTGGGAAAAAAAAGTGTGGGCAGCTGGGACTAGAGGGTACTGTTGATGCAGACATGAATAAAAAAAAAGCAACAGTATCTCCTTTTTGCTGACTTGTAGAGCTCCTTGACTGCAATTCAATGCTTTTAATGAATGGCAGTCCCTGTTCACTTTACAGTTTCTGCTGAGGGGATTCCCAGTCATTAAACGATTCCTGGAAGTTAAAGAATATATTTTGGCTGTTTACACGCTGCTCGTGTTGCTAAATCCACTAATTGTTCCTGTAAACAAATAAATGTTTGCATGGGAACAACAAACTCTGAGCAACAAGGCAGAAATTCACTTAAGGTTACTTAGTCAAGTGTCTGCTCTGTTGGTGGAAATATAATGAAAGAACTGTGAAGTACACGCTTTAGAAGCAGAGTAATTGAAGCATAATCTTTTGTAATAAATGACTTCTGACACTAAGTATATACTGCTTTTTAAAGATGCCAGAAGACAAGATTTCAAAATTACTAGTGTAGTCATGTGTTATTTCAAAGTAAAGGCTTAACTAGATACCTCATAGCTGTAGCATATATGGCCCCCGCAAAGCATCAGAACTCGGAAGTCATCAGAACGGATTTATTGTTTTGGGTTGGGGTCTGAGGGGAGGGGTAGAGGGGCTTAATGGTGGGCCCAATGGATAGCCCTTTATCAGTGCTAAACGACAACAAAAAACAAAACAAAAATTTAATTAAAAAATAGTTTGAAGC
Source organism: Cynodonichthys magdalenae (assembly GCA_031762555.1). Lineage (NCBI taxonomy): Eukaryota > Metazoa > Chordata > Actinopteri > Cyprinodontiformes > Rivulidae > Cynodonichthys > Cynodonichthys magdalenae. Next base: position 1,788,391 of record JARVJO010000269.1, read on the forward strand.
TCCTATGTTAAATAGTTTTTGAGTTATAAGCATTTTTTTTATATCCAGACACTCCTTTTTTAGATGGAGCCCCCTCCTCAAATATGGGGTCTATCATAAAACCGTTGTCTGCCACAGTGTAGGTCGGACTCATCATTCCTGCCAAATTTCATGTTGATCAGTGCAGCTGTTTCCATAATACGGTTGACCAAAAGTCACTGGGAAAAAAAAAAAACATACAAAAACAATATGACCCCTGCTTTGCTTGCAGGGGTCATAATTATCCAGAATGTAACTAGTCTGTAAAAGTTGCTAAATATTAGGAGAATGCTTAGTATAGTATAATAAAATATGCTTAGTATAATAAAATAAAATATAAAACATTAAAGTCCCTCCAAATTCATATTTTCATTTTAAAATTATTGAAGGAAGGACTGAGTAAAACACAACACATCACAGAAGGTTGTGGTCACATCTCCCCTGCAGGTCTCAGTGGATTTAATTACAGCTCTGTGTTTAACCCCCTAAACCCACCCAGCTGACTGTTTACTCATCCTCACCAGGAGACCATTAACGCCCCGAAATCCTGCAGACCTCCTGTTGCTCCAAGCATTTACACAACACCAGCCAAGCCTCTGGGACCTGCGTCCCTCTCTGTCCACGTTAACTGGAGCCGTGCAGCAGCCGTTTGTTTTCGACGCATGACATTAAACTAAGGGTTGTGTCTCTGTGGGCCGCAACTGTTGGGGGGTCTCAAAATTGCAAGAAAATTGGCCGTGTTGTGTTCGGCCAATTTCTGATAATCACAGACTATATTCATGGGCACTACACAGCGCACATTTTGTTGCTCACCTCTGCTCACATCGTACCTGCCTCAGCAGTCGCCCCCACATTTTTAAATTAATCTTCTGTAGTGCACTTTTGGCCAGACTTATTTTTAACAGTTATCTATTATCACCACTGTGGGTTTGGATGCTTTCTTTCACAAGGAGAGCTCTTGTGCAGGTGACAAAATAGAGCTCAACATTTACAAAAAATGAATTTAGATGGGTTTTAGACACCTGTGATTGCTCTGTGACTGTTCCAAAAAGAAAAATTGTCACACATGTTCAAACTGCTCCAAGCCTCTGGATGGAGGAAACTAAAACTGACATAAATAGAAATAAAAACAGAACCAATAAACAAATACACTTAAAATGTACCAATTAAATTTAAAAATGAGAACTTTAACTCCATGTTTTATAATTTTATTGACATATTTTAGCATATAATTTAAATTTTACTGCTTTTAAAAATATATTTTTTTATTTTTCCTTTTACGTGTAGATGCATTTACATATTTTTTTCTAATTTATATTTTTAGTAATTTATTCCCACAAGTCTTTTTTTTTTCCATGTGTTGCTTTTCCATTTCTCTGTCTCTTGCTTTTACTTTACCTTATGCATTTCTGCCTCATTATGCAAATACTGTGGGCGGTCCTTCTTGGATCAGCTCTTCTCCTATTGGTCAAAAGACAGGAAGGAGCAAGATCCATGTGCAGATCTACTGTGCATGCATGTGTTGCCTCAGTTTAGTTTAAAGCTTAAGGTTTAGTTTAAAACAAAGGCAAGAAAGAAAACTTATCTGTGTCTTTGTTTTAAACTAAAAACAGTAAAATGTAAATTATGTTCTAAAATATATAATTTATTGGAACTAGCTGGAAAAATTAATGTGAAGGCAAATTTAATTATCAAACATGAGGTAAAGTTCTCATTAATTTAATTGGTGCATTGTAAGTGTATACATTTTTTTATTGGTCCATTTATATGTTTCTGTTTTTTTATTTCTAATTATGTCAGTTTCGGGCCTCCATACCAGTGTGCCTCACATGAGGAAATTGAGAACAAATCTTTTGAGATATTTTGAAGAGTCCTTCAAATGCTGCTTGCCAACAGTCTCAACCCAGTGAGATACAACCATAAAACCCCAGTGATCTTGCATTAGGCTACTTCCTTTAATGATAATGTTTGTCACGACTCGAGTGCTGCTAAACAAAAACCTTCAGTCTAAGTGGTTGCAATGGGATCTTCAGAATCCATTTCTCCATAGGTTGTGTTGGAAATTCTGACCAAATAAGTGAAGAAATTAAAACCAAAAAATGGTTTTAACCTTTAGAGCCTTACAGAAAAAAACTCCCTTTTATATCTCAGATTTAATCCAGCTTCACACATCATCTCGCAGTTTGAGGTCATCAGGTCAGAGGTTGTCAGTCGTATCCCCCCCAACCTATTTTAAATCCCGAGGGGATCTGTCTTTCCAAGCAGTTGCACCCTGACTCTGGAATGCACTGCCCCAATCTATATGCAGCCTTGATTCTATTGATGCTTTTTAAAAAAAAAATAAGATAAAACAGGCTTTTAAGCTAGTGGTCAGTTTATTTTATTTTACTTTTTTATTCTAACCGGTTGTTACTTGTACTTTGTATAAATGTGATGCTTTTAATATTATTTTTTGCTTTTTTTGTGAAGCACTTTGTGATTTTATATCTATAAGCTGCTATATAAACTTACTATAGTTTACAATTGTTTCTAGGAATTTATTGTGGAAGTTCTCGCCACCTAGTGATGCAGCATGGATATTTTCTTTTAACTACGTATAAACACTAAAGACAGGCCTGACATTTAAACAATTCTCATTTTTTTCCTGATGATTTGATGGCTTAAAGTAACTTCAAGAAACGTTGTAAGCCCCACGCACAACGGCAAAACATCTTTTCCAGTTTTCTATTTCTTTTATCTTCTGTTAACTTGATCTGTCAGTTGAACCTGGGTATATTTGGTATCAATAGAAACCTAAGAATCTTGGCTAAAAGCTCATGGAAACTGTTTTTACATTCACCAAACACAGTTCAAACAACAAACGGTTTAATCAGAAAGTAAACAAATCCGAATCTGCAAACAATTCTGTAAAATATTTTTCACAATTTTAAAGCAAGTCAAAGAAGATGCCAATATATGTTGTAACGTGTGTTGAAAGTTTTTCTCTTTTTTTCTTTTTTCACTTGATTTTGAGTGAATATCATCCAACTGCAGTCAAATATAATTTCTCATTATTTTATATAATATATATGATGACAAATAAATGCTTGGATAAATTTTGCAAAGAACAAACATTCAAAAACAAGTCTTTTCAGGCAGATAAGAAACAAAAAAAAACATTTGCAGTTAAAAACTTAAGATTTCTTATTATTCCGTCCTGTGCAGAATGACAAAACACCAAATTATTTTACTAAAACCTCTGTAACGTAGCTCCAGTTTATTTTAGCAGCATGAATCTTTGCACAGGCAATGTCCACAAGTAGATTTATGGTTTCCAAGAGTTTTTAGTCTTATTCAATATGGTTTTAAATGGGTTATATACTGTTTAATGCAAAAATTATTCAGTGAAAAAAATATTTAAAAATTATGTTCCATCGTCAGTATCTCTAAAACCATAGCAGCTGTTTTAATACTTTAAATTCTATGCTTTCTAAGATTAACTTAAATGTTGTGAATTCTAAGTTTATTGTAGATGAAGCAACACAAACCTATTTTTTTACAAACCTTATAATCCGTGAGTAAAATGTTCTGGTTTGTTGAGCCAGTTATTCTTTTAGAAAAATCAATCGGGAACTGCTTAAAAGCACTGGCACTTTTCTAGATTTTACAGGTCTTCATAAAGAGTAAATTTTGTCTGAAGCAGATTGATTTTTATTTTTTTCTGAGGTTTCGTTTGCAGTAAAGATGACTACTAGCTGTTTCTCCAAAAACACACTCATTAACTGCAAAACAGTGCTCATAATAAGCAGTGTAGTATTGAGATTTTGCAGTGTAGTGAGTAAAATGCCACCGGGGTGGATAAGCATTAGGAGGGTTGCGTCTTGCTGCATGTACCTGACATGGTTAATGATGAGACTGGAGGTGGGGATGAAGAAGTCCTCCACCCTGTCGAAGTGCCGGCCCACCGGCTGCGTGTGAACGGTGTGATGGGAGACTCTTCCGCCGGCTTGATGGATCACCTGGAGAACGGCAGCACAGAAGCAGGTGGGTGTTTAACATGACCTTGATGAACACGCTCCGTCCTGATTGTTCCTCCTCATTTCAAGTCTTTAGTTTTATTCATTGCAACAAAAAGGGAATAATAGTAAAACCGACGTGTTACTTTTCATTTCACCAATAAAACTCGTCGGTGCCTCATCTTCCGCTCATCACTGGTGGGAGATGATGTGTGTTGTTGCCCTTGGTGTCTAAATAAGACTTGTGTGTGCATGAAAACATGCAGCCATCTGGTTGTGTGTGGGCAGAGCTTAATATGATTGTGCCACAAAGCACAAAACAAATTGTAACAGACTAAATCCTGCATTATGAGTTTCTATACAGGAAACGACAAGAAGGATTTTCTGCTTAAACCAATAAAGACTTCACCTGCTTCTTGAAATTAACAAATGAAATAGTGTTTTATTTGCTGATATTGTTTAATGTTTATATGTTATATAGTCTGAATGTTATGGAGGACTGAAACTGACATAATTAGAAATAAAAGAAGAAATGTATAAATGGATCAATAAATAAATACATACACTTAAAATGCACCAATTTAATTAAAAAATGAGAACTTTACCTCATGTTTTATAAGTTAATTGACCATTTTTATTTTTCGAACTTAGTTCCAATAAATTATATATTTTAGAATATAATTTACATTTTAAGGTTTTTAAAAATATATATTTTGGTTTTACTTTTGCAAACGTTTCTCTTAAATGGTTATATATAATTATTTTATTATTTTTTTTTATTTTTTTCCCCATGTTTTACTTTTACATTTCTTTGTCTCCTGTTTTTACTCTACCATATGCATTTCTGCTTCATGCAAATAAGGTGGGCGGTCCTTCTTGAGTGAGCTGCTCTCCTATTGGTCAGCAGGCAGGAAGGAGCAGGATCCATGTGTAGATCTACTGTGCATGCCTGTTCTGCCTCAGTTTAGCTTAAAGCTTAAGGTTTAGTTTAAAAGAAAGGCAAGAAGGAAAACACTTACCTGTTTCTTTGTTTTTAATCAATAAAATTTAAATTATCTGCTAAAATGTATAATTTATTGAAACTAAGCTGGAAAAATAAATATGAAGGTCAATTAAATTATAAAACAAGACTTAAAGTTCTCCTTTTTAAATTTAATTGGAACATTTTGCATTTATTTATTTGTCCATTCTGCTTTTTTTCTACTTATGTCAGTTTCGGCCCTCCATAGCTTGTGTCTGGACATTAACAGATTTATAGATCTGTGTTGGTGCATCCTAAAAAATATAATTAAACTATAATCAGACTTGTTGTGACTTAAAAGCCAATAAGCTCTTCTGATGTGCCACATTTCAAAACAACTTTATCACTGGACTGGAAGTGAGTATTAATTAGATAAGAAAAATAAATCAATTATAAATCCCACACAGGCTGAGTGATTAATGTACTCTTGTCATAAAGGACAAAAAAAAAGAGAATTGAACTGAGTAGAATAATTCACATTTAATAAGGTATTAGTTTACAATTCTTCTGCGAAAGTTGCCATTAACCATGCTAGAAAAAAACAAAAAAACAGCAGCAGTTGCTCTGTTAATCAGATAACCAATATAAAGTTTTTCCTCAAATGGTATTCATGATTGAAAACAAAAAAACCCAAAACAATTATAACAGTGATTTACCTGCAGGGTGGGGAAGTTCTTCTCCAAGTCCCCCCAGCTGAGCACCCAGACCTGGTCATGGGATTTGTCATAGTGGAGCTTCACAGGATAAGGGTCAGTGCTGACCGTCTGGAAGAGAACAACAAGCCTTTAAGTACACCGGGGCAGCAGAATAACAATTTAAAACAATCTAGTTATTGCTGTTGAAAATAATCCCTTGATGTGAAGAAAAAAAAAGGTTCCCTATCCCCCCACACATTAATGCGTCGGGGGGTCGATGGGAGCGACGAGGCGAGGTGGAGGTGTGCTTTTTTTATGTTTGAGCCTTATTTAATGTTAAGCTGCATTTCAAATCGACTGTTGACAGACACGATTGCTTTATCACACCGAAGTAATTGCTTTTCAGTCTTTATCCATTCCCTGACACACGGCGGTTATATTCTAAATCAGAACAATAGATGAGTCACATGACATTGAAGCGCTCCTCGTGCATTATGTCCACCTGAGTGCAGGCAGACAGGGAATAAGAAAAGCACAGAGGAGAACAACACATCAGAAAGAAGCAGTCTTTTTGTTTTTGTCCCTGAATAAATGATTGCAAACCCTTATTCCCACAGCCCATTTTGACGGCAGCGTATTTTCGATCATTTGTTTTGCTTTAGAGTCCTAATAGTATTGTTTATCTTGGCATAATATATACTGTATCAGTCAGACAGTAAACTGCTCCTGAGAGAGTTATCTCAAATAAGATGAGAATATCAGCCGAATCCCAACTAATCTCTGAGCACGTAGTCATCAGAGGAAACAGGTGTTCGTCTAAAAAAAAAAAAAAAAAGAATCCGAACAGCTTCTTTCTCAGAGGAAGATTATGAAGATCCTCCGTCAATATGTTCTCGTAACTTCAGCCCAGACAGCGATTCTGTCGGGGATGAAGCATCCAGAACATTTATTGCAGAAACTTTCCTGACTTTACTTTCGCAATTATTTTGTTACAAGGAGCAAAATACAACCTGCTCATTAAAAGTGGTTAACCAAAAAAAAAAAAAAAAAACTACACACTGTTTATGGAAAAATGTGAAGCAGTAAAACCAAAAAAAAAAACAGGAACTGGAGTTTCTCTGACTGTTCGAAACGAGTGACAGGTTCAGGTGGTTAATTAACAACTGCTAACATAATGCAACGAAGCTAAACCTCCAGGCGGCTGAATAATGAGCCTGTGACAGACTCTGGGACAGCAGCCTGCTTACCGGCAGGTCCCTGAGAGCCTTCTGGGCAGTAAACAGCCATCATGGTGTCAGGAACATCTGCAGGGATCTAGGCCACCCTGCATTATCGTGGCACACCCAAAACACCCACTGACACTGATGATTTAACTTGACGCTGCTCTCTAGAACTGCGCTGGATGCCGCCATCCAGGAATTGTGCCATTTCCTCATAAAACCACTCCCCCCAAACTCCCCCAGGAAAATAAATGCAGCCGTGAGCTGGCGGAGCGCCTGAGGGACTTCTAGCGGCTTCTGTGAGGAAAATCTGCCAGAGTTGCCACGTTAGGATATCTGAAGCTGGACGACAATAACCGTGAAAAGGTGGATCTCGGGGTGACTCGGTCGTCACATCAATGTGAAGGTTAACTGCCGAGCTCGACGGTTGCAGTCTGTATGAAGTAGGTCAGGTCAGAGATTAGCAGTCGACAAAAGGTATGACAGCTGATCTCGAAGATGAAAAAAGCAGCGCTTCGGAGAAACTGAGCAGAACTGATTCGCGCACAGGTTTGAAACAAGAAAAAACCCCAACAAACTAATGTTACTGTTGATCTCTCCTGGTGTTTTGTAACATCGTATTGATCCTGATTTATCTAAGCTCACTTCAAAGCTAATGAGGTTTAGCTAATCTTTACAAATGATGAATGACACGTCGAAGAATTACTTTCTTTCTAATCTGTTTTGTTAACAGAAAGGTATAAATAGTTATATTTAATTACAATTAGGAATGAGAAAAGAATACATAAAAGCAAAATAAATGCATCAAGCAATTCTGTTTTATGCTTTTATTTTTTATAGTAACTCAAAAGTAGTATTTCTTTAATTACAAGGTTTCTGTAAGCTTAAATCAGTTAAATTTAGGAATTCAAGACCGATTAATCGACCTTACTTGTGCATAAATAACAATTTATCAAGTAGGAAGATAAAGAAGCTACAGTCAGCTCATTGTAGAACACTTTAGTTTTTCTTAAACAGGTAATGTTGGCATCAGGCTGGGAAGTAAAGTAACTGGGGAACACCAGCAGATGATGGATCTGAACAATTCCAGGGTCATGAGACGGGCTTGAAAGATATCAGAGGACTCAGGTCACCCAGAACAACACCTTTTTAAAAAACTGCCCTCTGGTTGAAGGTTCTACGCTGTCAGAACAAAAACCAGAAGACACACAAATATTTTTTCACCCCACTGCTGACTTCCTCCTTTATATAATTTTCTTCCCTTTCACTGCAACCAGGAATAATTCCTGTGTAGATACCCCTGTAAATTTGGCAACATATATATTATTGATGTTCTTTTGAGTATATTTTAAGTGTCCAGGTTCTTCTGAGTCTTGATAAATGCATGTTTAAGTTAGGCAGCTAAGCTTTGCTTTTGTTAGAAGGAAAATACACGTTATCAGAGCAAACACAAAAAAATTGTCTGTGGGCCATCAGCATTGGCAGTAAAATAAATAACAAAAAAAAAACTTACTAAAGTCTAATTATGAATCATAATATTAAAAACTACAACAAGCCTGTTTCAGGAGCAGAGCAACCAGGTTGTTTTGCAAAAAAAAGGCTGAATGTTTGTCTAAAAACCTTCTAACCAGACTGCTGCCACTTTTAGTTTTGTCACAGCGCAATGACATCAAATATCCTCAGAACCAATAAACACAGTCATTGTTGAAATGATTAAGTTCAAGACTTTTATGATCCTGCTTTTATGCTAAACTCTGCTCAGTGAAGTTAATCATCCAGGAAGAGTTCCGAGTCCAAATCTAAGTTGTAGGTTGATCCCTTAACCCTCAATGTACCGTCTTATTATAGCCTGACCCACGCTATAGGGACTTTGAATTTGCAATAATAGTCTGTTCAAACAATTCGATTGGTTTCCTTCTTTTGATTGACAACTCTTTTGACCAAATGGGTTCATCTATAGGCTCTCCAGAGCAAAAAATATGTGCTAAATCCCTCATGTCCTACCTGTACGGTTATAGTGTATTTTAACTTCAGTAACTAAACATTTATGATGGCTGAAGTTAAAAAAATCTGATTGACAGCTTTACATGACTTGTGAATTTACTCCAAAGAGTTCAAGAGCAGTACTTTTAATTTGGGTTAGGGTTAGGCCTGAAGGTTAACAGGTTAACATGGACGTATTGTGTCAGGATAAATGTTAAAATGAACATAAATTAGCTGTGTTGTTATTTGAGTTCATACTTATTGGCTCATCCATTTGATCTATTTATGTTTGGTACATTGGTTCAAATATATCCTAACCCCAAACTAAGTTGAGTGCAATAATAAATAAAAAAAATAAATAAATAAACAAACTGGAATTTTTCCTTTTTTATCAAGCAACCATCCTGTTATATTTTCTAAGGAATGCCACATTGTGTGCTTGTTGCCAAGCAAAACCCATCTACCCCTGAGCTACACTTACCGACACATCTGACCATTTGCAGGGTCATTGTACCACAAAATGTATTTTTACTGGCCAACACAGCTCAAATGTTCCTCAGACACAGTTGTTATAAAAAGTCATATTTTTGGGAAATTAAAGCCACACAAACAGAAAAACACAAATTGTTAATGCTTTGTCAGGAGTAATTCTTAGATCCAGTGTCCTGATTAAAACAAAAGTCTGATCAGCTCCTACTACAAACAAATCGCAACTTTAATTTCCTATTAAATTATTTCCCCAAAGGAAGCATTTCACGTCCAAACCAAACTGATACACAATTTTCCTGAATGCCTTTTTGTTCAAGTTGCGTAAAAAGAGGTGTGGAGTTCAAAGATTTCAAATAAGTACTTTTCTTGATCAAAAACAATGTATTAAACTGAACCCTTAGTTAAAAGGTAGAGTACAATTTGGTGAAGGAAACGTCCTTCGTTCAACAAAATGAATCACAGAAAAACGATTCTCAAAGGCTCCTGTGAAATGTTTTCAACATGAAAGAGAGGAAAAAATACAGTCTTGAGGAAAACCTTGAAGTCTGATGGCTCAGATGGAAGCGGTTTTCTTTTTAAGTGTTTTTTTTTTTACTTATTCAAATGAACAAATGTGGCACAATTTTATATTGTTCCTTTTTTTTTTTTTTGAGTAAAACTGTTAGATGTTCCCGTGTTCCAAAACCAATGTGAGCCCAGTTTTCTAATTTATCCAGAAAATTACCTGAACAGCTTTCTGAGACTGGACGTCAACGATGAGCACTCGGTCCAAGGTTGGCTGTGTCACGTAAATAAATTTGTCCTTGATGTTGACAGCTGATGACCACACACACCTCTGAACCGTCTCTCCAGGTGAGGTGGGGCACACCACCTCCTGCGAGAAACAAACGCACATACAGTCACTGTTAATCGTTTTTCATATTACATGTCATTAAAAACTAATTACCTTCAGCACGTTGTTTTTTCTGTCTTGTTTACTGCCTCCATCTGATCACTTACGCTGACGTGAGCCGTGTTATCTTGGCAACTTAGATAAATTAGCTTTACAGGTTTCTGCAAAATCTCTAATCAGGCTCATTTGTCCACATATAATTCAGAGAACAAAGCCGGCAGATGATCCGCAGCTGCTCGGCTTTTATTCCTGGCAGCTTCTGTCCTTCCTGGCCAACAAAAACCTTCCCAGCCTTCTGTCTCAGGAGCTTTTCCCTTCACCCTCTTATACGGTCATCTAAAACTTCAGGCTGTTTCCAGTCATCTGATCCAAACTCAGTCGGACGAATTATGCCACTGTCAGCTAACAAAAGATGAATGTCGGGCTCCACCACGGTGAGATGAACTCTCTCCTATATTTACAACCAAAGAGTGGGCCTGTGACAGCTGCCACAGAGCAGTTCAAGTTTTCAAATATACGAGCTTCACTAAGTTAAATCTTACTGCAGATTTTCAATCAAGGACAAATTAAGAAGATGTAAACATATTGTTAAAAACAGAAAAAAAATCCTAAACTAATTAGATTTATTGGGCCCCAGAACATCCAAACATGACATGTTTTAGTGGATTGGAGGAGTCGGTTTGAAAGCTCAGAAATTCCTTCACTTTCCAACATAAACGTTGAGTCATCGTATTGAACTCTGTGTCACCCCTGCAGACCCACGCTGTGGTCATTTGATGCTATGGGCTGTAAATATCTTACTTATTGCACCTTTAAGAGACCAAAAAAAAATAAAAAATCGAACAGCTGACACCCAGCAGAGGGTGTGAATGGAGGCGGCTCCATTTCTGCCTGGATTTGTCAGTCTGTGTGGGGTGCATTTCATGTTTATGATTTAAGTAATCATTTACAGCTTTTAAAGAATAAATATCTATTTTATATATAATCTATTGTGAAATTATATTTAAAGGATTTTGACTCTAATAAAAGTGGAAGGTGACATTCAAAGCAAGTAAGGTTCACTGCAGTACATGTCCTGTGGGTGGAGCTGGCCCAACCCGTGATTGGCAGAGGGCTTGGTGTGGGTGTAGTAGGCCCTAATTGTAATTGGTAGAGGTCTTGATGTGGGCGGAGCTGGCCCAGCCCGTGATTGGCAGAGGTCTTGGTGTGTGGGTGTAGTAGGCCCTAATTGTAATTGGCAGAGTTGATGTGTGGGCGGAGTTGGCCCTAATTGTGATTGGTGGAGTTTGTGTGTGGGCAGAGTTGACTTGATTCACTTGTGGGGCAACTTAAGAGAGGCAGTAATGATGGTAAAATATGATTTATTGACTATGTACAGTTTAAAACAGAACAATAACTCAAATAAAAATTATTGTCAACATGTAAACAATTTATTGACTTCAAATTTTGTGCAGCTAGCACCTTCCTGTCTCAAGTTTCGACTAATATTCATATTGATTTTTAGTGATCTTTTTACAGGCTAGTTATGGAGGTTTTGACCGAGCCAAATTGTTACTTGTCCCTCCATATGTACGGTGTTCAAATTTTGTGCAGCTAGCATCCTCCTGTCTCAAGTTATGAATAAAATGTATCTTTATCATTAAAAAAATATTGGTGCTTCCTGCTTGATTAGATCAAGCTACTCCCTGCTGCCCCCCAGCTTCTTAAACCCCAATCTGACCAATCATTTCTTGAGCAAACTCCTCCCACAAAGTAAGAAACTCCTACTTAGTGACTGCAGAGACCCCTTCTCATTCAAAATGACACTAAAATATGAGGGTTATTCTGAATTAAAGCCACAGGACAGCTTGTGATAAATATGCTGGAAAAGGAAATTGCCTAAAAACCAGCATTAGATGCAATAAAGAATCATACTGTATCTTCTTTCTCCAGTATCTAAATCCAAATTACTGTCCAGATCCTCGTGTCAGCAGCCAGTCACTCCAAACGACAGCTAAACCAGTGGGATTTAAAGCTTTGTACTACCTTATTTTGACATGAGGATTTACTAAACATAGAGGCTTGTAATTGGATTGCCTTCTTGCATTAAAAAAAAAAGAAATATGTGGGAGAATTTCAACAGATTTTAGCCATGTGTCCAACTGTTGATTCCTGCTGAACCAGCATGTTGCTCATCACAGTTTATAGTAAACAACATCCCACTGAAACACCAAAGACTCAGAAAAATGCTTCTGGTGACAGAAATGCAAATGAGGGCTGATGAAGTCTTTTGAGGTTTGTACAATGCTGGTGATTGCCTTCTAAATTATATTTTTGAAAACACTGATTGTTTTGTTAATTATTTTTAAGACCATACAACAAAATAAAAATATCTCTTTTTATATTCGTGCATTGAAAATTCAGACTGTGTGAAACCCGACAAGGTACTGCTGCTACAGTTCTATTTAAAGCTGCAGAAACTAGACCCCGTTTTTTTTTTTCATATTGCTGTACAGTAAAAGCACCCAAGGCCAAAAGTCAGTATTTCAGTGAGAAGAGAAGACACAAAAACAGCTGAAAAGAAGAAATTTATTTTTAAAAGTGAATTCCTGCACGCAGAAACAAACCTGCCGCTGGTGGTTAGTTATTAAACGGATCAGCTGTTATTTTTAAACATTTATTAAACTGTTGCATCTACATTTATTCCCAAAACTTCTTAAATTCATAAATTCTCGTGAGCGGGTAATTTTCACATCACTACTTTTGGTACAAACCCTAATATTTCAAATTGTGAAGCAAGTCTAGATGCAAATGTCTGGAAATAAAAACTGAAAACTCCCACCAACATACTTTTTAGTTTTGTACATCAAACTCAAATGTTTGCAGTGTAATTAGCAAACTGTTAGTTAAAATCATAAATAAACCATTATTTGCTTACGAACAACCTCAAAATACAGAGGACTGAAACTGACATAAATAGAAATAAAAGCAGAAATATATAAATGAACCAATAAATAAATACAACTAAAATGCACCAATTAAATTAAAAAAGGAGAACTTTACCTCATGTTTTATAATTTATTTGACCTTCATATTTATTTTTCCAGCTTAGTTCCAATAAATTATATATTTTAGAACATATTTTAAATACTGTTTAAAATTTTTTTTTTCTTTTACTTGTACATGCATTTGTGTCTCAAATAATTATATCTAATCTAGTTTTTCTTTTCCTCGTGTTGCTTTTATATTTCTGCCTCATTATGCAAATAAGGTGGGCGGGGCTTCTTGTGTAATCTCCTTTCCTATAGGTCAACAGACGGGAAGGAGCAGGATCCATGTGCAGATCTTCTATGCATGCTTGTGCTGCCTCAGTTTAGCTTAAAGTTTAGTTAAGTTTATACACAGTAGATCTGCACATGGATCCTTGCTGCATTTTAAGTACATTTATTTATTTTTTGGTCCATTTATATATTTCTGCTTTTATTTCTAATTATGTCAGTTTCCGTCCTCCATATAAAACAGCTAATCAGAGGCCAAATCAAGCCACAGTTTGTGCGGCCATCTGTCTGCTCATGTGACGGCAGCAGTTCAAACTTGTGACATGTTTAAAATGATCTGTGTGGTACTAAGATTCAACCAATTCACATTCTTGTAGCAAAATAAAAGGAACCAGGGAGGTAATTCAGAAATGACATTGTCACGTTCAGCTGCTGTCTGATTAATGGCAAGCAGAGCATGTCTGAATGGGTTTTACATAATGAGAGACTCACACTGAACAACAAAGCACTGCTCGACACTATTTTGTGGCAGCAGCAACAAAACACTAATACAACCTCTCAGATCATTTTTTTTTTTTTGGTTGCTGAGACCAAATACTTCCTGGACTGGCTTTACAACACCTGGATATCAAGGTGTTTTTCTCACTCAAGTGTGTATCACAGATGAGTGGCTTATATAGTGGGATCTAATACTGGATGGGCTGTGTGATTACCATAACAAATCAATCAATGCTTGTCTGCAAAGGAGAAAATGTGAGCGCCACGCTGGGCATTGCTTCGTACTCGCAGTCCAGCGAGACTGTACCGGGAAGCTGACATCACAACGCTGGTGGTGATTGATATCCCAATACAAACACACCTCTCAGAGGAACACTTGGCTGATCGTTGTGCATTCATTGCTTCGCTTTATGTATAACCACCGTCCAATCAGCACGAGGCTCCCAGATGAAACGCAGCTCGGAGGAAAATGTCGTTTTGAAAACACATGTAAATCTAACAGGTATCCATCAGTTTACAGCTCGTGGTGCTTTTCTGCCCGAGAGCTCTGGTGATAAACGGTGATTTAGTGGGGGGGGACCGGGTGTAAAAAAAAAAAATGTCCGCTGAGAGGTGAAACTAGCTCTGATTGCATGTAGTCTGTCAATGAATTGAATTAAACAGTCTGACTCGACACTTCAGTGGCCCCCCTGTGTCCTTCGGGCATTGTTTTCTGTAAAAAACATAACTGAACTATTGAATGTGAACCCATTAGTTGTTCCAGGACAATTCTTCATAAAGCGTAAAGTAAATATTTGCTTGCAACAACATTTTTAACATTTTAGCTAGTCCTCAAATGAATTTTGTAAGACGGAGTATTAGGGCCACATAACAAGATTTTATTTTTTTTAATAAGAGATTAAAGTCATTATGAGAAAAAAGTCATAATCTTACATGACATGTCCATTTTCCATTCCTTATTTTTTCTTCATTTTCCTCACACCTGCTGTGGACAGCCATGTGTGTCTCTGTGTACAAAATAGTCTGCGATGACTTTTGGGTCACTGTTAGTGTAAAATGCTTTCATCCAAATTGTGACTAAATCTGTCAATGCAGCCATTAATTACAATTTAATTCAGTTTATCATATAGTCGTTTGCACATTTTAATGCAGTAGTTACACTGCTTTTTCATGTGAAGTTTCTCGTAATATGACTTTATTATCGTAACATTACAACTTTATTCTTTATTTTAATACAACTTTATCCTTGTAACATTATGACTTCTTTTAATACGACTTTATTCTTGCAATATAACTATTTTCATAATATTATGACTTTATTCTCGTAACATTACAACTTTATTCTTTATTTTAATACAACTTTATTCTTGTAACATTATGACTTTATTCTCATAACATTACGTCTTTATTCTTTTAATATGACTTTACTCTTGTAATATAACTTTATTTTCATAATATTATGACTTTATTCTCATAATTTTGACTTTATTCTCGTAATATTATGACTTCTCATAATTTTGACTTCTCATAATTTTGACTTTATTCACGTAATATCACAACTTTATTCTCATATTATGAATTTATTCCCATAATTTTGACTTTATTCTCGTAATATCACAACTTTATTCTCATACAACTTTATTCTCGTATTGTTACAACTTTAATGTTGTAATATGATTTTTTTTTTCTTGTAACAACAATTATAATCTTGTGTGGCCCTAATACTTTGTCATAATTTTGTGATTTGGCTCTTTAAACAAATAAAGTTGCTGACAGGAGTGAATCCAAGCCCACTTTTAAATTTTAGGGACATTATTAATAAAAAGAAAAATTATTAAATCTCTTCGTTAAAAAAAAAAAATTAAAAAATCCTTGCCATAAAAAGTTTTGATCATCTCTCGTTTGTGTCGTTCTACACCAGTTTTAGGTCTTAACATAAATGACAAAAATAAAACAAGCTTGATGTCATAAGATGACATCAGCAATCAAAATGGTATAGCAAAGTAATATGTTTTAAATGTTTTCTGCAAAAAGCAAATACAATAAATAGCATGTACATTGAAATTTGCTTGTTTAAGCTTTTCTTGTGGCATTAAAAATTATAAAAAAATATATATATATATATATTTAGAAAAACACAAATTGAGATTTATAAAAACAAAAAAAGGCTGCACATTTCAGTTTTTAACCAGTCACCTGCAGAGACAGAAGCTTCTCGCTGGGCTTTATGTGCCGTTGTATCTCACACGCCACGGGCTGAATGACTTTAATCCCGTCTTCGTAAAACACGTAAAACATGTTTCCTATGCCAAGTCCTGCAGGAGAAGAACAGCATCCCTATTACATGTGTGAAAGTGCTCCAGAGCCAGCACAGTGTGAACATACAGTAATCAGCTGCACAGTGATCTACTATTAAAAGTAGCAAATCATTTAATCCTCCTCATCACAGTTCAGTAACTCTATTACACAAATTCAATTAACTCAGGTTAATGAATGTTTTGGAGGAACTGGAGCTTTCCAGACATACCTTCTTCACGCCACAAGATGTTTGCCACTGTGAAAAGAGAAAAACAGGAAAGCATAGTTTAAGATAAATGAGAGTATCAATAGGGTGACTTTATGAGAACTAAAACCCAAACACCGACTCCTGATGAGGCAAAGCGGAAAGCAGACATGAAAGTTTTATGGAAAGTCTCCTCAGCTCCTACAGCAACAATCGATCGCGTCCTCTGCTTGGAAATAATTTGATACCAAACACTAGAAAATAGAGTGCAGTCGACAACTGATGCGGCCGAACGGCTTACCGTTGTTGATGCTGAAAACTCGCATAGAGAAAAAAAGCAATAAAACTATCAGATAATCATCCATCAATATAAGCTAGAAACAACCATAAATACGCCACAAGACTCAGCCTCAAAATGATTATCATAAGTCGTTAGGAAGAGATTATTGTGCTCCAACTTTCGTGGCAAAACCCGTTTTGGCTCCTGTAACAGGTAATTTCTCATCTAATTCACTTAGAGGTGACTAATGACATGAAATGTGGGATGAAAGCCACATAACACCCAAAGTGCTTTAATGGGTGACGTAAAACACCGACTGACAGTTTGCTTTCAAAGCAGCCTCTGGATGCTCTCAGAGAGAAGATGCCATTAAACGACTAAATTAGTAATGTGGTGGGAACATGCACATATAAAGTTAGTTTCCATGCAGATACGAGGAAAAAGGTCCTTGTTCTCGGTCAGTTTTATCCTCCCAACACCATCCTTTCACGCAGACTCGTTAACTGTGACCTTCCCTCACTGTTCGTCTGTCCACCCAGTGTTCTCCCTGCTTCCATTTTCATTCTGCAAACCAATCTCCAGCCCAATTCACATCCGATTTTAATCTCACCTCCATTGCCATGCTCATTCTCGCAGCCTCTTTCTCAAGTGGACAGATGCAGAGACAGGGAAAAACAAAGAGAGACAATGGCAGCGAGGCACCGCCGTGCTGTTAGTCAGCCGTAATCTTTCAAAAGTGCTTTGTCAAGTGTTTCCAGTGCACTCTTGCATACCTTTTACCTCATTAAAAGTTCTACAAAGGGAGCGAGTCTATAGATGGTGGAACACGGAAGGAGTGAAGGGAAGCAAGGACAAGAATAAAAAGAAAAACAATACAATTTATTTGAGATCTGCCAAAATGGAAAATGGAAGAAAATAGAAAGGAGGAGTTGAGATGAGATCTTGTGCGCTTCGGTCTTTTCCAATAGTCCAACGTATTGAAGCAATTCATCACTGGGTGGAGAGACTGTGGCTGTTCTGCGCATGCGAGGGGGCCCATACATCAACTTCATCATCCATACAACAAAACAAGCTGGCTGCCACTGTAGGCGGTGAGTTCACTCTTTCTGCCTGTAATAACCATGTTTCCAGTGGGCTCTAAACATCAGGGACCAGCCAGTCTGGACGCTGCAGTTTGTACCCGTCAGCAAGGTTACACAAATTCAATTTGTTTACGCTGCGATGACAGTGGTCCAAACAGCCCGTGGTGTTCACTACAATGGCATTGTAGGAAAAAGTGAATGCATAATATAAGAAAATAATTGGATTACAGCACATAAAAAGGCAAAACATAACTTAAGCTGATAGCCGTGGGCACGTGAAGTTTGTTGTTTACCATAGATTATCAGAAAAAGTGACCCCTGTGTTATGATTTAATTAGCAGCACAACACTTTAAAAAATAAATTATTTCTGAAATTCTAACTGGAATTTCTCATAAACTTTAATGCTCATTTATCAAAAAATAAAATCGATTTTGTGGACATGATGTACGTTTTGTCTGGCGTGTAAGTCAAAGAAGCGACATCCCAGTCGGGATCATAAAGAACCCCTCAGTTGTAATAAATATCACAATATTCTTGACTTGAGCTTCAGTAATAAAACCCTTAAATAATTCATTTCTATTTTGGCTACCTGAATTTAAAACTGGAGTGCTCTCTAAGAAGCTTTTCTACAAGAGCTTTTGAGTGAGCCGTGACCGTCCTGCAGTGCGTATACATAAAAGAAATCCAGGCACTTGTTTTAGAACAGTTCTTTGAAGTTTTAGTCATGGCTCAGTAAAAAAAGAAAAAAAAAATCACATACAGTATGTCTATGTGCCAACCATGGCTACCAAAAAAATTTTTTCCATAAATCTTTGAGAACAGCAGTTGGTCTGCTTCTCCGCCACTGTCAATCAAATTAAACTTTCTCTAGGCTCTGCTTCGTACATGAAACAGCTGTTGTCATCAACAAGCTGTTACACACATCTTGTCAGATATCGTAATTTAAAGACTGTCCTTCGCTATCTTTATTCATTATAAACTTTGGCATTGATGCATAGTTTTGTTTTCCACGGAAAAAAGAACAAAGGTGTGTTTGTGGTTTGTTTTAATGTGAGCAAATGTCTGCAATAACTGCCTGAAAACTGTTTATTAGCATCTATGCTTTAGTGTAGTTTGACTACAGTTTTTAGTTATGAGCTCATTCATTCCTATTGGAAATTATATATTTTTCAAATTTATTCAAACATGAGTGTACAGTTTAAATTGACAAAAGACTTGGTTATTATTTTTATTCTATTTACCTTTATAATTAAAATTGCTTCGTCTAGGCATGTCTTGCTTCTTTTAGTACAATTTAAACAGTTCATGGTTTTTGCATTGTGTGGAAAATACAATCCTTCATTTCTTAAATGTGTGTCCTCAAATTTCACAGAAAACAGTCTATCCCTTTTGTGATAAATTGCTATCGTGCCATATAAAAATACCATACACAGGCTAAAAAAAAGGTTTATTCTACTATTAAATATTACAGTTTGTCTAGTGAAGGTATTCAGTAGAAACTGCAACAGTTTTTATATGTTAACTTTATATATGGGTGTATTCACACCTGACACATTTGGTCCACTTTAAACGGACCAGACTTCGTTTCCCCTGTTGGTCCAGACCTTTTACACTCATACGAACCCTGGTGTGGATCAAACAACTGGACCGAGACCCATTTTTGAGGTGGTCTCGGTCTGCTTCTAAACGAACTCTGGTGCGGTTCGCTTCTGATGTGAATACAAACCGGCCTGGAACTGAACCAACTACAGCAAACATGCTCATTTTTGGACTTCACAAGCCACCGTTGCTAGGCAACATTAGCCCTTCAGTGTTGCTAACGCTAACACTGCGCTACAAACAATGGGCCTCATGCAAGAACTGTTCCTATGAACAGATTTGTTCTTAAGTTGTGCGTACGAGTGATTTAGGAGAACTTGAGGCATTCAACAATTTTCTCGTATTCTAAGATTTTTTTCAGATACGAACAAAGTTCCCGTGTGGTCCAGACCTGTCGTATATTTTACGTGTAGTCAGTCTGCTGTTATCCAGACAGATTTTCTTCACTAATAAC
>JARVJO010000269.1:1815749-1838916 GCA_031762555.1 Cynodonichthys magdalenae
CGTCGCGGGGCCTCTCCTTACTCCGACGCTGGTTTCTCCTCTCACCACAAACGGGCTCCACCACTTGTATTTCCTTTCTATAAGTTTTCCTTATTTTCCTTGTTCTCCACGTCAATCTTCAGTAGACTAGACCGTCTCGTTTCACAGCCGTTTTTGCAGCCGACACAATCAACTTACAACTTACAGCCAATTTTGGTGTGTCAATACCTTCAGGCTGGTTTAGTCAAACCCTAGACTCGAATGCAGATTTATCTTTTATTTGTTCATGAAAAAATAATAAAAAAAACTTTTGCACTGTGACGGAGCCAGGATGGACCTGAAAGACGTTAAGTGATCATTTAAAAAAAACCTCCACTTGCAGTGACTTCCTTATCAGGCTGAAGCTGTGGATGACCTTGTGTTGTGTGGCTTCTGCTGTCAGGAAACTCTCACTGACTCCTGCTGTCATTTTACAGTCTGTGGAAGAAAAGGCAGGAAGTTCACACTGACTGCTCTTCTAGTGAAAAGCTTTATAGATGAAAGCTGGTGTCGGGTTTTACGCACTGCTGAGACTGTCAGGATGTTGCTAAAGATAAAGGTCAGGGAGAAGCCATCAAGCCAGTGAGACACAAAGAAGACGAGGTTAAAGATCTTTGAAAATGAGGCAGAGAGATGTGGGCAGAACAGGTTCAATCTACGATGAAAATTGAGGTTTGATTTTATTTTATTTTTTCAATTATTTGAGACATTAAAAACTAAATGAGTCAGAAGAAAACGTTTGGTCAGGTTATCCTGACTAAGAACTCTCAGATGCTGAAAGTACATTGATTTAATATTTCTAACATGGATTATTAAAATGAAACTTAATCTGTATTGCAATTATTTATTTTTTCTGTGTTTAGATGAAGTTCTATAACCAGAGACTCAGTTTTCTCTACTTATTTTTGTATTTTACATTTTGTTTCGATAAAGTCTAATTCCAAATTGTATGTTTACTTTTTTGTGATTTTTCAATTTTTCATTGCTGCTGCTTGAGATGGCATTAGTAAAGTATTTTCAAAGCAAATCAAAATCCCTTTATTCAAAAGAAAAAAGATAAAAACATGCTTTGTGTATTTGAACTTTCAGAATAAATCAAGAAAATATTCAATTATAATTTGAATGTGTGTAATCATTAAAGTTAAACCATAATTAAACACTATAATTTACTAGAAAAAAAATCTATAATTTATATATTTCTTACTGCTTGTCTTGTTCAATAAAGAGCCAACGTCTTTGATTTAAGATTAAACCGAGTAAATCACTACTTTAAAGGGTGAATAATTATATAATCATTTATTTTACATTTCATATTTTTTATTTTAATGGTATTACTTTGCATGAGTCTGGCTTTAATGTCTCATCAAATAAGTTAAGATTTTTTTTTGTAAAGGACAATTAACATTTAGAATGATTAATTTATGACAAATAAAAGCAAAAACCATTCAAGGGGTGAATACTTTTTATCTGCACTACTTAAAATAGAACCCAAAACCCCCAGCTTGTTTCACTTATTTTTAACTCAAGTCTGCAGGAATCATAATTAACCCACTGCAAACCAAATATATTTTTTCAATAACAGCTGCTGGGGAAACATTTTAATATCAACTGAGAAAATTTCCTCAGGTAAAACCAGCTGCAGAGAACGCTGACACAATTTGTGCCTGATTAAGTTTGCTGTGTAAACAGTGAGCATCACAATAAAGACGAGCAGCTCAGGGTCTTGGAGTCGCTGAAACACAGATGTATTGATCACAGCTGGTTGCTTTGCTAGAAAATCCTTTCTGTACGCCCTCCTCCTTCCATGAGAGCCCGAATGAAATACCCGTCCATCTGCTATGGCTTATGAAATACCAGCTAACACAAATGACAAAACAGGGTCAAACCTGCAACCTGCGACGCCGACTTAATGAGTTTTCTGTTTGTTTTAAACTAACGAGCAGCTGCAACCATAAATTACTGATGATTTATGTTTCCAGTTTGTCTTTTTGCACTCATACTATTAATATCAGATTTCGGAATTATCTTTATTGTCATTGTACAGAGCGCAACGAAATACAGTTATATGTAGATAAACACTTGGGGTTACTAACCAGTATAAAACTATTTTTCAAATAATTAGGTGGAGAAGGAACAATTTAAATCTAAACTTGACTTGATATGATTTAGAGCTGGGGGGTATACCGGTTCGTACCGAAAACCGTTTTTTATTTTTATGATATGAATTTTCTGAATATCGGACACACCGGTTTAAATAGCCTAAACACGTTCAGAATGTTGCGTCGCACCCGCCAGTGAACTGTTTCCCGGGGGACACTTTTCCTCGCAGCACCGCTATGTGCATTAGCAAGCTAATGTTCTTGTTGGAGCAACTGGCAGCGGATGAAAATTCCATCCCTTATAGTGACTGATGTTAAAAAAAAAAGTCCCGTTTTTGCCTTCGCTGAATTTAATAAACACCTTTTCAGTGATATGCACAGTTAGATTTAACACGTGACGTTAATGCATGGAGACTAATGTGCTTCTATTGTGAAAAGCCCGGGGGAAGTGGTTTTGTACTGGTGGTTAGTTGATGGGTGCACAGAGGCTGAGTCGTCCTGTTAAGCTTTATTAAATAACACAAAATGATAGACCTGATAATGATCTTTGATCGACCCTCCTACTTCATGACCAAAATGCATGACTACTGTCTACAACCAGGCAGAGAAGAAAAGACACGTAATGCAGGGAAACAACGACACAGACAGAGGTACAGTAAAAGAAAAAAGTCAATAAATAGTTTGTGTTGCAGAAAGAGAGTAACTTCAGCTGATCGTGGTTGCTGATCAATAAACAACATTTATACATTTTATTATCAGCTTGAGCTGTGATGAAAGGAAATATACCATCACATACTGTGATACCTGTATAATTGTTGAAAATACTGTCATGAAATAATTCCGTCCATGTTTTTTTTATAAACATACATTTCAGGTAGACCACTAGAACTTATCTTCAATAAAAGTACAAACACTGCTTAAGAACTGAGCTATATTGGAGTCGACGCCAATTAGCAACAATTTTTCTTTTTGCTATAAATGAGGCTTCAGCATTAACGCTTTGATATGCAGAATTTCAAAGCAACAGCAGACATATAGCGTTTCTTTAAAAAGAAAGTCCACCTGTGATCAAAATAAAGAAAATGAGATGATTTAACAAGGTGAGGCAAACGGTTCAGAAAATTATGACAGCATACGAAGCCAACCGCTGGGACCAAAAGAAACAGAAACCATCAGGATTATTTTACTGAACAGGATTATGAGAAGCTGAAAAAGAACACGGGGTAAAAAGCAGTTGATCAACCAATTATTTATCCGCTGTGCTGCAGTTGCCATGTGAAACATTTCTGACTTAACGGTTTTAAAGCTGGTTGTACTTTTTTTTGTTCGTTTTTTTTATACATATTTTTTAAAGTCAGATTCCAGGAAAGAACGAAAACAGAACCTCTCGTGCTCCCACACCAAATCTTTCACCAGTTTTAAATAATGCATGCCATTATTTTATTTATTCCGAAATTCCATCAAAGCTAAAGTTTGCACCGATTTATTTTCTACCAGGAGTTAATTTCAGTCTGCCCCACAGACCACGGGCCATTCCTGTTATGCTGCAGCTGGAAACCTATTAAAGCACATCAATAAACTCCACAGTTGTGTTGAACATGTTCCATTCATTTCCCTTTTCCCACAGCCACTGTAGCAAACTCTAAATAAACTACATCAATAACATTCACAACATCCTGCTGCTGTGAAACGGCTACAAATTACAGAACAGCCTCAACCGGTTCTATATTTCTCTGTAAACAAGTAAAAGCATGAGACAAAGATGATTTCTGGAGCAGAAAATATTAGTCAACTGGGATTTGTTTATGGAAAAAAAAAAAAAAAATTCCAGCCTCATCCTTTGAGCTTATAGGATGTAGTGACGACAGCAGTGAGAATAAATATTAGACGGATTATTTTGTCAGCTGACGTTTTGCCATTTTTAAATAATCTGCATCAAACACTCATGATACTAACAAAAATAAAATAAAACGTCAGTATTTAGTGTCATATGGTATTCTTAAGCTGCATTTTAGAAAACAAATCAACAAACAGAAAATATAGCTCTTTATATTGACAATAGGCTGTACTGAGCTGTAAATCTTCATTCAGCTGCTCCCGTCACAGGTCTTCACAGCAGATCATTTACCTCTTTGTCATTCTGTCCCAGCATCCTTCTTTGTTACACCAACCCTCTGAATTTCCTCCTTCATCCATCCTACATCCATGAACCCTCTGTGTGGTCCTTTCCTCCTCCTCTAGCACCTTCACTGTCAACCTATTTTGTTTACATCCACCCTTCCTGCACTGCCTTTACTTGCTGTGTGAATGCATTTATTAAGTCAGTTACTTGGCATACTCAAATGTGAGTATTTCTACTTTTATCACTCCCAATGAAAACCTCTACTTTCTGTCTTTTTGTTTGTCCTTCTCCAAACCACACATCACAGCAATTGGCCAGCAGGAAAACTTTAACTTCTCAAACAAAATATAGATTTAGAAGATTGATTTGAAACTAAATATCAGGATGTTTAATTTGAGGAGTAGAGGTTTAGTTAAAGGAACTGACAGATCACATTAGGATCACAGAAGCAATTTATGGCTAAAACATAAAAAATAAAGTCAGCTTTTATTTACCCCTTTGACTATTTTCTGAACGTGGTTGGGAGTTGACAGCGGAAAACCAGAACAGGTCAGGGCAGAAAACATTTCTATTAAAGTCTGTTTATTTTCTCCTTCATAACGCAGTAGTACATCCATGTCTGCTCATCCCTCTCGACACTTCTT
Source organism: Cynodonichthys magdalenae (assembly GCA_031762555.1). Taxonomy (NCBI): domain Eukaryota; kingdom Metazoa; phylum Chordata; class Actinopteri; order Cyprinodontiformes; family Rivulidae; genus Cynodonichthys; species Cynodonichthys magdalenae. The sequence continues at coordinate 1,820,633 of JARVJO010000269.1, forward strand.
TGAAGTCATGTCTTGTGGGGTTACTCACTCCAGAAATAGGTCTACCATATCTAACTGCTAGCATCATTTTGTCTCACAGTAGACCTTCAAAAGCTTTAAAGCACATGGGTAACTTCTGACATGACTGAGCGTGATCCTCTGATGCGTGACAGGCAGGGCAGAGGAAGTGTTGCAAGACGGCGATCGCATCTGAAGACGTTGGGTCTGGAGCAGATCTGGGACGGTGAACACATGATGAGTGACCTGACTGCAAAAGTTGGACCAACTGGGACCCCTAATTACCCAAAGAAATAAATATACAACACACTAACAAGTGGTTGTATGCACCCCCCAAAGAACGGCTGACATTTTTGAGAAGGTCAAAGTTAATTACTGCGTGAGTTGTTCTTTTCACTGGGATAGAACAAGGGAAGATTGTTGGAGAACACTTCCAAATGTAAATAAGGTTACTTGTGTCAAAAACCGTGGTGTTGTAAATTACATAATTATTCCCAAACACCACCTGATGGCTGAACACAAGTTTTTAAAATCACTGGTGTGTAGTGTGACACTGATAGCAGCAGGAGATAATGAGCCAGTTAGTAAAGTACTAAAACAGGCAACAAACAGTAAATTAACTTGGGTTTAATGCATCAAAGTAAAATAAAGGCCAGTTTTGCCTTCATGAATTAAACAAGTTAGCTTTTTGTGACCTTGTAAATAGTAAACGGGTGACAAACTGTTGATTTATTTGGTAAATATATTTCTTTAGAAAAGAAAACAAGCATTTTCAAGACTAATATCTCAGCCTCAACAGTAAAAGTAGGAGGATGGCTATTCAACTGGTGGCCTGTGGGCCACATCCGGCCTGCGGGTTCCTTCCGTCCTGCCTGCTTATTAGCCCTCCCTCACCCAAAAAAAACAATATTTTTAAATTTTTTTAACTTATTTTAATTTAAATATATATTATAAATCAACTGTAAAATTTAGCTTAACCTGTTAGCTTTTGCGGTAGCGTCGACACTGTATCACCATAAATATATTAGCTCAGTGCTACACATTCTCCTCTTGTCACTGAGGTCTTCCATCCACATGACAGAGAATGTAGAAATGACTCAGCTTGCAACTGAAAATGTGGATGGAGGACCTCAGTTTAGCTTGTTAGCTTTCTTGCTAGCATCGAGCTAACACATATATAAGGAAATATAGCGTCGGTGCTAACGCTAAAGCTAACAGGCTACGCTGAGGTTCTTCTTCCATTAAGCAGCTCTGTTGTCCTCCATCCACTATTTCAGTTGCAGACTGAGTCGTTTCTACATTCTCTTCTCTGTCGACGCTCTCTGGTTCATTTAAAAGAGCTGATCATCTGATATTGTCCAAGATTAACCTTCAGGGTGGATAAAGCTAGCAGCCTCGCACCGATGACCTAGTGGATGTCATCATCTACCCGGTATGCTTTGCATGTAAATAAAATGGCTCTTTCCTTGTTACAGTATATTTTTAAAAATTTACAAAGCTAAACAGCCTACAGTATTTTTACAGACTTTATTTTGCAGTTAAAATAAATGTTAATCAAATAAAGTCTAATGTTACAAGAAATCATAGATCCCTTTAAAATTAATTTATTGAGTTGAATAGGCCTGTTGTTTATCTAAACATATGATTAGGAATACAAGTCTTTCTGAGAGCAAATAAAATGACAAAGGCCAACAGGCAACCCTCTAAAGAAAACTTAACTAAAACTTAAGAATAATTTTAAAAGTATTTGAAAACAAAACAAAAAATAGGGAAGAAAAAAAGTATTAGGGATTTGTACGTACAGGTTTTGCGTGCCGAGTCCTCCACGAACAGGGACGAGATGTCCTCGTCCACACCGGCCTCGTTTCTGGCAATGCAGGTATAAGCCCCGGTATCTTCAAAATGCACGTTGCTGATGTGCACCTCACTTCCATTAGCTTTGAGGAGAGAGGAAAAAATAATAATTAAAAGAAGGATGTGTGCCTTCCTAGTTTTTAGTCTTTTGGTATCATTACATGGAAGGTTTTTACCATGTTTGAAAGAAGGATGGAGTTTTTTTCATGTAAACTTTAGCAAGGCTGCGTTTCAAAATAAAACAACGTAACACGGTTTACAGGTTTAGTTTTCACAGCTTCTCCAGTTTTCTAAAATCTTGAACTGAAATGTAAAATTGATTCAAACCTAAAAAAAATACTAAATTATCTAAATGAACAGTTTTTTTTACCTTATCTGGGTTAATAGAACCTTAAAGCCGGATTGAAAGGTAACGGAACTTTGTTTAAAGTAAGAAATTGGAATTATTGCACCACACAATAATTATTTGTATCAAACATGTTATTCAATTTGTTGCATCCTGTTTCATACTTGCTGTATTATTAACAAATTAGAGTGACAGCAGTTATAGCTGTTGTGTTTTCTCAAGTAATTAAAAGGGCTTTGATTCCACTTAGTTACCAGCTGTAACAGCCTGTTTTTTTTTTCTTATTTCATGTTTTAAGAGTACAAACACTGATTTGTTTGTTCTTTTCCACAATAAGCTCATGTACTAACTGGAGCCAAAGAGCTTCGGTTTTGTCTCATCAGTCACAGAAACGTATCCCAAAAAATGTAGGGCTTGTCAACATGCATTATGCTGATATCCTGTCTGGCTTTTTTTTTGTGTGTGTGTGTTTTTCTGTCAACAGTGGAGCCATCCTGTGTTTTCTTCCAAAAAGCCCTTTTTGTAATTCAAAATGTGACAGATGGTGAGATCAGGAAGTGGCATATCTTGACCTTAGAGTTCAGCTTAAAAAGGTTTTGGATGGTTTTCTTGGATCCATTTTTACAATCCACAACGTCTGTCCCATCAAGCCGGGATTGCATTTCCTCTTGCATCCATGTCCTGGGAGGTATAGTCCCATGAACCTTATTCTTTTTAATAATATTGTCAACTGTGGTCACAGGAACATGAAGCTGCTTGGAGATGGTCTTGTAGCCTTTACATTTTACACGGATATTTGGACACATTTCTCACATTCCATAAATACTAAATGAGCCTTTAACTGTTTTCATGCTCGAGACTGAAACGTCTGCAAGCACGCCTGTATCGTTAAAATACAAAAAGCACATTGGCAGCTAGTAGTCTGGCATGGAAAGTACAGATTCAACTTTTTTTGCTGTCTTGTCTAAACAGCGATTGTGATCTCAGCATTACAGTTTGAATGTGTAATGTCTTCATATATCTATATCCTATATCTAACCACTTTTACAAGGAGCTTGTTCACTTGTAACAGTTTGAAACATGACTATAAAGGCAAATATTAATAGTATCTTTGAGTACAAACAAATCTATCTATACTGTTTTAACATGTCTTTGCAAAATAAACAACTTTTTTCACATTTTTAAAGGCATGCAAATATACAATAAACAGCTGATTAACTCAATCACAAGATTTAAGCAATGACCTGTAAGGGTACCAACAAATTTATCTGCATATGAAATACAATTAAAGCGACGAAATACAATTAAAGAAGAGTAAGAAAATGGTAAGGGATAACAAACCACACTTAAAAAGACTAAAATAGAACAACACTATTGGTGGTTAAAATGTTCAGAAGGTAGTAACTGTTTTGCTAAATTTAACGTTTCTTACAAACTAAACACCTGCTACTGTTTCAAGTTGAAAACACTGATATTTATGAAGGCATTTTAATTATTTACTTATTTGAAGGCATGCCAAACACAACAGGTACCCAAGACTACACTAGCAAAACATAAAGGATTTAATTGTTTCAAGAATTTAATCAAACATACTTGAGCTTTCAAAGGCATGTCTGTAAAATTACCCCTGGCCTTTCTTACACATTTAGATGTTTTGCTTGTAGACAAAATCATGCCAGTATATTGGAAATGAAAGTGTACAAACGTACAAGCATGTGACCAGTCTTTACCTTGCAGGGTCAATTGTTTGGACAGCTTGGTTTTAATATCCATGCCATTCTTGAGCCAGGAAAGTTGTGGACTGGGGATGCCCTCAGCATGGCAGCGCAGGCTGGCGGTCACACCCGGCTCCCTGGCTTGGCTCTCTGGATGAACTCTGATGACTGGCGGAACTTGAAAGTGGAAAAGCAAAACATTCAAAAAACAACTATTACATTAATCCCTTATTGTTGTTTATATCAGCATTGGAGAAGTTGGTAAACCTCATTGAATAAGAAGTTTTAGCTATAGAAGTTAAAGTGTTGAACCTGTGACTCTGCATTAGCATACGCTATCAATAGTTTCGAGTGCATTTGCAGCATTGTTGAACATCTTTAGATAAGGTTAATGTGTTCCCTCGAAACCAAACACATCAGATAGATAAATAAGGGAGCAAACCACTGTTCTGATGCTATCGATCTTTGCCTGGTAGCTAGTGATTTTCTGTAACCTTTTGTCAGGAGAGAGATGGGAGAACAGAACCAGAAAAAAATTTGAAGACAGAAAAGGCACAAACTAAATGGAAAAAAAGCTGACTTTACATATTTTTGTACAGTGTACCAGTGTTTATGTGGCTAACTCTACCCTGAAGCAAAAACAAAAATAGGCATTCTTCATATTGTACTTCCAAAAACCACAAATTAGCATAAATCAATAATCCACGCAAGTAGATAAATAATATGCATTTATGCATTGGCTGAGAATATGCCACAAGTTTTGTGCTACACCCGTGGGCTAACTTGTAAGATTCTTGGTCTATAAAACATGAAAATATCAAACAAGCATTTGAATAATCCTTTTAGGAAATATGCTTTCTCTAAATACTGTAACAATGATAAAACATTTCAAGAAAAAAAAAGTTTATCCCAAAGAAATTGCATGTGAAACTTGGGCAATGAAATGTTTCCAGAGTTGGTTTAAAGAAGCATGATTCGTTCCACAACAATGTGTCACCTATAATCACAACAACCTGGCAGCAATTTAAGTTAAGGACATCAAATCCCACTATCCTGTTTTCAGCAATCCCTTTTGCACCTCAGTGGCCTAAATTGGTGTCCTCCTTTTTTATTTTACTTTTTCTGTAACATACTTCAGAGGCATGAGCGGAGGACGGAAGCGAGAGTTTTGGCAGAGGCAGAGAAGGCAGACATACTGTAGAGACCGTTTCCTGCGAGTACAGGGTTAGAGGAAGTCTTTACTCAGCCAGGTGAGTGAAAGGACTGAAGATCGCTGCCACGGCCATCTGGTAATCACAGCACACTGGGGTTTTGGAGTTCATGTCATCCTTACTGCCAACACACAGTCCACAGAGGGCCACAAGGGTTCTTAACTCAGGTTTCTTACCAATCAAAGTCACACAGGCTCTTCAGTTACGTTGATGCCTCTCAGCAGTAACAACGCTGCTTGAATAGAACCCAGGAAGGCAATTATTCTGCACCGTCCTCTGAGTGTAGATTATCATTCGCATTTAACGACCCAACAGCAGAGCACTTAAGGTGCAAACCAAATGTTTGTAACTGCAAAACAAGGCATATGAAACATGTCGAGTCTTCGTGTTTTTCATGATTTCCACGAATTAATTCTTCTGTCGCTGCAGTTTTATCAATACGACCATCAGTTAAATTGTACAAATCTTGTACCAGTGATTAAAATAGACACAAACTTTAGGACAATGTTAAAAAGTTGTAACACTTTTAAGACTTATTTCAAATTATTACTGTCAAATAAAAGCCTTTGAATATATTGCCATCCATTATTCCAAAGTTCATCTTTATATAAGACTTTGGCTTTGTGCAGTTAGTTAGGGTTATAAACGGTATTATTCAAATGTTAGACAAGGGGAATATGCATAATTTATTCAAGAGTTATCTGATCCAGAATCCTTAGTTTTATGTTCTTAAGTCAGAGCACAAAATGTTCTAGTTCAAATTTATCACACACGTATCTTAAAATCTTTTTAATTATAATATGCGGACTTGTAAATTTCTAAAATGTGTATTTATTACAAACTTATGTACACAGTGTGGTGTAAAAATAAACCCTATTATCACCCTTGAAATAATATCTGTTTACAACTTTGATCACACTCTTCACTAAGATAACTTACGAAGAAAAAAAAAAGCATAACTTCTGTTTAGGAATGGAGCAAATCTCACAACCTTTAGCATGGCCTAATTTAAGGGCTTTTTTGGCCCAATATCAAATCTGAATATCTATTTTATGCATCACTGCTGTAAAAAGTGTGAATTTTGTCATTTAGACGAGCACTGATACTCATGGGGAATAACAAGGATGGAGGGCTAAAACTTGTGCAGGAGGAGACATATTTTTTCAGTGTTGTAATTCCCTCTGACTGCCCAAAGAACTCAATAAAGGCTATTAGTCAGTTAAAGATCCATTATTCAAAAGAAGCTCATGTCTGTGAATCCCTTCTGTTAACTAGGAATGTGGTGGAAAAAAGCTGAACATATCTATCTGTGCTGCTGGAGTTCCAGCCAGTCAATGATAGGTTAACACTGTGCTTTGAATTATTAAACTCTCCGCAAAGGTAGAATGGGGGGAAAAAAGCAAGTTGGTACTGCAAGTCTAATTGATTACCATAAGGAAAACTGCTCATTTAAATGTTAAATTGTGCTGCTATAACAACTAAAAGTTATATTAATTTATGTAATTAGGTTAAAAACAAATTGAGCTGATCTCAAAAGAATTGGAAAACTTTGTTTAGCATATGTGGCATTTTCTTTTACAAAGAACAACAATCAATGAGCCAGATAAGTGGATAAAACTATAATAACTGAAAATATTATTTTGATGGAGAAAAATACACATTTACTGTTTGTACTCAGACAAATTGACACACATTTCTTGTACTTTTTTTATTGGGATCAACACCAATTTTCAAATAAAAGTAGGAAGTCAAACCAAATAAAACTTGGTGATGAGACAAAATTCATGTTTCAACAGTTTAATGTACATAAAAGGAGGATTCAACTAATCAAACATTAGGTGACTTAACAGTTAGTATGTTACATATCAAAACCAATTATCAATAAACGTCTGGCCTGATGGGATGAACTACAAAATTCTAATTTAAATGGAACCCATACAGCAGCACCACAAGTGCCAATAAAGTAACATTTATGAATTAAACTGAATTCATAAAATGCTAATTTGGGAGAGTTAAGTTCCTACTGGATCACTTGGGTGGTCACTGCTTCAAATGTATGAAATATTAAACTGTAGAGTTTCAGACCAGCACTCATGTCTCCCTGAATGATGTGAGATTTAACGGAACACGAGGAATGAAAAACATAATTACACTGTTCTGAAAAAGTTACTACAAAAATCTAAATCTATTAGTGACTTTATGAATCCATATGATGCAAAAACTGTTTTTATACCTTCTTTTGACCTAAAAGTGCTTCATTAAAAGGACAACTGTAGTGACTGGAAGTGTTATCGCTTGCTGCCAACTGTGAGAATTGTCATTTTAGCAACATAACCTATTAACCATTGGATGGATTTTACTGAAACACTCAGTAATCATTGGGTGTATATTTACAACAGTATATATATTTTGTAAATGTCAATAACTTGGTCAATAATTTGGTGTGCTACTAGCTAAGAATCATTCCTAACGTGTTGTACACAAAAACTAATTTCTAGCACAAAGATGAGCCTTATGCTTGCAGAGGCAGCTTCATTCGAGCAACGTGACCTAGAGCCAAGGCTCCTTTTAAATAAGTTAGAATACTTGAGTGAATAGTGCATCAAATTCAGTGTTTGTGGGTGCTCTGTAATATTGTGGATATTTCAGTTCATGTGTGGGTTTTCTCCAGATACTTCAGTTTTCTCCCACAGACCAAAAACATGCATGTTAGGTTAATTGGTAACTCAAAAATGTCCCTAGGTGTGGGTGAGTGTGTGAATGGTCGTTCTTCTCTATAGCCATGTTTTCATTCAATTTTAATGCAATTTTGGAGCAAATTTTAAAAAAGGTCAATAAAAAGATAAAAACAAATGCGAATCAGACGTGTTTCTATCAAGTGGCTTAAAGTGACTCAATCAGGCTACGCAAAATGTAATTATGTCAGAAATTAATGTTAAGCACGGCTGTAAACAGGAAGTAACATCGCAAACTATCAGGAGAGTTGTAATTATTCTGTTATATTAACTAGTTTTGGCGATGGTACTTGCTGTCTGGAGACGCAGGAAAAAAAAAGAAATTCTCTTCACGTTACGGGAATATCCAGGAAGACGCTGACAGCGAGAAGAGGGTCCAGCTGCAGCCGCTACAATTATTGGACAGAGCGAACAGCTCAGATCATGGGAGATAAATGTTCAATACATCCGTACTTATTCGGAAAATGTGTTTCCATTTTGCGCATGAACTCTTTTTTTTGGAAAATACCAAAACCACCTCAAGCGACCATAAAAGCTTTTTTGTGAAATTGGAGATTTTGTGAATTTTGCTGTTTCCATCCACCGTTTCTAATGTGATACTTCAAAATGTGACAAAAAAAAACGTTGATGGAAACACTGCTTAAGTTACCCTGTGATAGACTTGTGACTTGTCTGTGGTGTACCCAGTCTCTCGCACAGTGACAGCTGGAGCTCCCTGGATGGATGGATGGATGGATGGATACCTACTGTACTTATTACTAAAAAGTCCAAAAACACCACAAAATCAAGAAATTTTTCTATAAATTCAGTTTGTCCTTAAGTAGTGACTAATGTATTTTCTTATACAGTAAATTAACATCTTTCATCAGTTTCACAGAAAACTTTAGTGCTAAAGATGCAAACTATTTCATTTGAAAACACTTTAACTACATATTCACTGTTTGTGTTTGATTCCCTGGCACAAATCATTTGTGCGTTTGCTCAGGTAATTGTGAAACAGAAAAAAGCGAGCATTTCTTCCCACCTCCGACTCAAGACTAGACTCAGACAAGATATAAGAGAAGATGGGTTTCTGAGTGTGTCGGGAGAGCCACTGCCAGAAGAATGTGACACGGCAGGGCTGACAGCTCCATCATAAAGCTCCCCAGCCAGTCGTCAATCACTCAGCAAGGCTCCATCTGCCTTGATGCTTTAGAAGATGAGCAGGGATGCACACAAACATCATGGCAGGAGAGACTACTTCACTATTCCACAACTGGGAGATTCCAAACTAGCCCAGGAGGACTTGTTACACCTCTTCAATCAAATTAAGCTCAGAGGTTGATAAAAAAATATATATATACCTGTCAGAGATATTGGACTGTGAGAACTGACAACATATTACTAATGCTACAAATGGAAAAATAAAGTCAGGTGCACTTGTGCAGCATTCATGACAGGGCCCAATACACCCCCAAAAAATGCAACTGAAACTTACACACAACTATACACACCATGACAAACAAGTACTGCACATGATGAAAGCTTTGAGCTGGAGTCCTCTCAGATAAGTGGGAGTAATCCAACCTGAGAACAGTGCATGACATCGATTTCATATATGACATGATACAGCACTTTTTAACTTTAGAACTGAAGTTAAGAAAAAAAAAAACAGGAGTTGCATGAAAAATATGAGGTACAAAAAAGGAAAAGTAGCATATATTTCTAGTTCTCCTTTAATAGTTTCTATTTGACCTAAGGTTTTTGTTTCAGTAGACATATTTAGACAAAATATTCAACACTTGTGTAACTTAACCAACAAATAAAAGGTGCAAATTTGTAAAATACTCCGTCATTGGGGAGGTATTATGCAAAATCAACTTTTATAGATTTATAAAGTGTTATAATGTCATTACCTCATCAAAAACATACCCAGAGTTTTACTTTGACTCAATCATGCATGTTTGATAAATCCTTGAATCTCCTGTGGTAGCCATGTGGAGCTGCCTAAACATTTGCTGGTACAAAGCACCGCCTATTTACCCAAAGCTCCTCCCTGGAGCTTAGTCTTTAGCTGAGCTCCCACCCTGCAGAGCCCCCCGGCCCTAAGGCATCGTTGTGAAGACGTGCCGAGGTGGGAGTGTAGGAAACTGCAAAGGTTCTTAAAGGGAATCTAATATGCAAAATTCACTTTTGTCAGTTTTTTTTTCTTGCATTTGGGTCTGTACTGCTTCTAAAAACAGTCCAAGCACCAAAAAATGCACCAGAGGTATTTTTACTGTAAGTAAATGTATTTTATTGTGTCTTGAAATGAACTGTTTCAAAAACAGTCACAAACTGTACACCAACCCACCCCAACATGGGCCAGCCCCTCACCTGGCAACCCAAGGTGGAGCTCCACCCACTTCGTCATAGGACAAAAGTTAGTTCTGCTGTTTTTACAACAGTCATGGAGAACATAGATGCCTGGATTAATTTAATTTTTGATGGCAATGTTTTAGCAATATTGCCAAAGAAAATAATTTCACGATGGACTACTTTTGGATACCCAAGAACTTTCTACTGAAAGGAAACTTCTGTCCCAATTGTTCCCCACAAATCTGCAGATGATGGCGAAGTAAGGGATATCTTGTGTTTAATAGTGCTGTTTGGTGTGAACATGATTTATTTAGCACAAACTAATGTTAAATGCACTGTCGTGAGGAGGCGAGCAGCTTCGCCTTTCTCCTTCCATAACGCCGGGTCCCCATGAAGTGCAAATGGCGGTCTGGCTGCAGCGCGAACTGCATTTCCACCGAGCCCTCCAGAAGCAGCGACAGACGCGTGTTGGCCTCCCCAGCACAAAAACGCCTGACTTCGGTCCGTCCCTACCAAGCCCTGGGGTGGATGAACTGCATGCAGTCTGTTTACTACTGTTATACCATTATTGTGCTTCTGCTTGTAGCAGCCATTTTCACGTCTCTGAAGTGCTAATATAAATGCCATGTTGGGAAGGCAGAGCTAACGTAAACAAAGGTTTGGGAGGGTGTTGCCAACAGCAGCTTATTTGCATAAAAAGCTCATTCTGAAAAGAACTCAGAACAGGCAGAGCTGACCAAGTGAAATCTCATATTTAAATCTAATGAACATGTTTTGAATAGCAGACAGAATGTATCCTAACTTGACAGAGCCCAATTTCAAGGCATTTTAATTTTTGATGTATACAGCATTTTCATAACAATCGAATGTAACATAGTTGATTGTGGTATGAAATTGAACTATGGGTCTGGAAAATACATACCTCCTTCTACCCCATAAAATCTCGCAGTTTAGAATTAGCAGCTTATTCTAATGGTCAGAAATAAATTTAAAAGAAAAACCCTCAACACTGATAAATCAGGCCACTTAAGCCTAGAACTGACCTCTCCAGTGTCAACAAAGCCTTGACTTTCACACTTTACAACTTTCCTCTAACCCCAACAAGACACAGCAAATCCACAAACGCACGCTTTGTCTGAGCGGATTCTCAGCACCTACACATTGCTCAGACTCAAACTTTTAACTGTGGGTATTCCTCTGGTACTAGAAAAAAAAAAAAAACTACAGCACAGCAGCAGCATTCAGCTCAGGGCAGGAAACCCCACATCAACCAACTGTGGAGAAAGACAACCTCGCTTTAATCAAGGACTTTGGTTCCAGAGCTTGCACAGTGTATCGAGGTAAGCTCTCATTAGTCTGTTTCCACCTTTACCTCTGGACCTCCCTAACTAGATTTATGACATTTCAGGCCAGCAGGATTTTTTTTCTTCAAAGCCAGGGATCATCACACAAGGGCCACGTCTCTACCTGCCACCCGCAGCTAACCTTCAACATGACACCCATCCTACAAAAAACCCTGAAACTCCCAACTGCATAACCTCACAACCAGGGTAATATCTCTGAGGAAATGGATGCTCTAAAATGGACAGTAACACATTTAATGGGAGTTATAAAACACAACAACTGAAAATATGACAAATAATGTTTTGAAATTTATTTTCAATGTGAATGCAGGAAATTAGGGAAAAACGTGGTTGGTGTAATTTACATTTTAACTGCACTTCCATTAATCTTTCCCAAACACTGATTTGTTCTCTACTAAAGTGGCTTGGATTAGACAAACTTTGCAGCCACAAGGAACAAATGAGATGCAACTTTATTGATTCATGTGAGTAAAGTGGGGTCAATGCAACAAACAAAATAAAGGAGCTGCCAGCATGAACTGAAAATCTACCATTAACCTCAACAAAAAGAACAACTTTAGGATAACACACTGACAATAACACTTGACTGTCCAATTTAAAATGAGGGTAACACCAAGATACAGTCTTTGAAAGTATTTGGATTTCACCCAAAATGTATACAGTTAATACATTAATAACATTTGGATAAGTCAGTTATAAAGGAGTAATACATCTTTCATGGTTGTCTTGCAATTAGCTTACGTCATCAAAAGTATATGATTTTCCAGCTGTTGTAGAGTGATTGACAGAAATTTGAATCCATCTTATACAAATTAGCCCATTTCAGCTGCTTCCTAATTGAGTTGTATGAAATCTCAGCATGGCAGGGTGATAGGAGGTCCTTCGAGACTTCACCCACATTAAGGATGTGAAACTGAGCCTTCAGTGAAAAGGTCATGTGGAAGTTACAATATTAATTACAACCAAAAGTTATTAGACTCGTGAGATTCACCCTGTTTCCAAATACACAATAAGGCCTGTATATCAGTGCAATTAACCTCAGAGTAATCTTTTGGAAGAATGATAATGAACCAACTGTCTGTCAAATGTAATTGAGCTTCATTCCCTGTCTACAGACATTTATATACACCCAGCACATGAAATTGGTGAGGTTCAGACTTCACCTTTGTCCTCTACGTACCATCTTTCTTTCAGCGTTCACATAATTCACTGTATCAAGCCAAATAAATTACAAAAAGCAAATCATAAAACTTATCAATGTACAACATCTGTGCTAAATTAAGTTGTGGTTGAGCTGACCACTGAACGGGCACAGGTTTCATACTCCTGGAATTTATTGGGGTGTAAAGTTCACAAAGACATTTGATAAAGAAAGAGAAAGTATTAAAAATGTGAAGTAATTCATAGTTTCTGCTTTAAACAGCTTGAATAGATTTGTGAGGAAATACACCACCTGAATGACTATTAGCTTTGCACTGGTGGTATCCATTCAAAACTGGTGCAGAGTTTAGGTGTTCGAGCTCTTTTATTATGCTGCGCAGTCTTTTCATGGGCTTAAAGGTAATTGAACAATTGCTTACAAATCCCTTTCATGGAAAGGTCTGGTGCCGTTCATCATTTCTTCCTGAATTAAGAAGGTAACCAGAGTTGAGTCTAAGCGTGGGGGTTGGCTCAATGAAACTGCAACATGAGAACAAAGGAACTCCCGACGCTGTTCTATAGCCAACGGTGAGGGCAACATGTTTAACGTACTAATGAAAAGCAAATAAACAAAGCAAAACAATGTTTTTAAGTAGCGAACGGGGAGCTTTACTCGGAAATGAAACTCAATATTAAGCTCCATGATGTCAAGGTGAGTTGCATATCAGAGTGATGATTCACCATAGATTCCTCAACACTTTCAGGCTGTCATGTTGTTTTGAAGCTGGTTTGACAGATATTGCTGCCTAGTGTGAACATACATGGATAATGCCACACTGCCACTTTGCTGAGCATGAGCAAAGATGACAAAGACCAAATTTCACAGCATTATTACTTATATAACAGTAGCTCATGTGGTGTCACAGCTGATGATGAAATTATTTAAACAAAACTTTTGACAGGTACAAATCCCCTACCGTTTACTTGAAGAATGTGAGTCTGAAAAAGTTTTTCATATCCGTCAGCATGGCAGGTGTAGTTGCCCATGTGGGTGGTGGTCACCTTGGTGATGTACAACGAGCCATCATCCCCAAAATCCTGGAAGACACACGAGGGAAAACAGGGAGTTGTAACCACCTTGAGAAATTTAACCAAGAAGAACGTGGCTGAAGGCGAAAGAGTCATGGTTTTAATAGAAATGCAACAAACGGTGCACAGATGGGAGTCTGGAAATTATAAAAAAAATACCCCAACTGTCCGTAAAGGTACATTTTGAAACCAGTGTTCATCAGTTTGAGGTGTTTCACAAAAAACAACTAATGCCATGTTCACACGGTAAGATAACAGGGACCTTTACTCTGGCTATTTTTAGAACATGAGTCACATGACTATGTTCGCTCGACACTGATGCATGTACAAACTCTCGTACAAGCTCCAATAATTTCAATGGCTCTGTGCTGATCTAGCTGTGTTTAAACTTAAATAAATTCAGGAAAATGGCGTCAAACCTCAAACAAAACATTGTGCTACGGTTCTTATGACAGTGATTTATAGGATACAGCCATTGTCCCAACATGGAAGGAGTATTTTTGATCATTTTCCAAAGCTAAGATGCTAGGCTAACTGCTGGATTCAAGCGATGGGACGAGCTGAATTTGACCTGAAAAAAGTGTAACCAGGATCTTAAGGTCTGCTTCAAACATTGTATCGGAAGTACCAGACCAACACCACCCTGATCCTATCCTATCCCTTTCTTTTGATAAACAGGTACAGTAAACCTTAGTTTTTACTGTAGCTTACTGCTACCTTTACTACTAGCATCCATGCTAGCCTCAAATACAGCGATCTACTGCAGTCAGTCACACATACGGTGATATTATACTTACACAAATTCTAAACCTGAACATTAGATTTGTTTAAATGATGCAGAAGCGGTGACTCGAATGATAAAAATACACACAGACTAGATGCAGTTAGTTAAGCTATAAGACATCGGTAAAAACACCAATCTTTTAACAATTCTGTTACATCTTTGCTTTCCAAGTTTGTTGAAGACCTCGACCCTCCAACCAACATTTCAAATGAACTTTTTGGTTGTTCCTGATGTCGGATGTGTTAAAATTTGCTCTAGGAGCGTCTTTCAGGTATGGTATTAACACCGACTCGCCGTAGAATCTAGTCTGTCTGTCCAATCTTTTGAGCGTGCTGCAGAAAATGTATGCAAATGATATGCATGACCTCACGAGTGAAAGTTCCACTGTGCAGTTTGGTATAATTGTATGCTCCAATTATTAAGAAGGCTCTAAAGATAATCTTATGAGATATCCTTGTCATGTGTGGTGTGTTAAGGGTGATCTAGTTGGCTCAGAAGGACGTCAGGACCACTCCGACCTCAAATCGGGGATATTTAACATGTTGGATTGTCTTGACTCAATATCCCAGCGTGTGTGGTGTTCTCAAACAAGCTGGCAGCGGAAACATGGAAAGGAATCCAAAATACTAAAGACGAAACCACGGCTGTGGCTCACCAGAAAGTCCAGTGGATGCCGAAGACATCTTGTTTTGTTTTTTTCTTTGTAAAAATAGTCCACAAACTATCATTGCTGCTTTCTCGTCTGCCATGTTTATTTACTCTGAACTCACGTTTGACCTCGAGGTTGGGTGAGATTTCCCATCGGATATTTGAATGTTTGTGAGTGGAATCTGTTTGTGTTTGGCTGTACACCTCACACTGTAGAACCAAACCTGTTTTTTCAGATTTTTTTTAAACATCATGTGTGCTCTCTTAGTTGAAAATAAGCTGACACTTTTAAATTCTTACCATGTGAAATAGGCATGGAACAACTGTCAAAGTTGCAGTTAGGAATATCTGTTTGCTGATCTTCATTTTTCTATTCATAAAAAAAGTGATTTGACAGATTGCAGCTAAAATTCTGTGCAGAAATTGTTTATTGCCTTTAAAAAAAAACTTGGGGAATTTTAGTTCTATAGTCATATTCAAAATCCTTTTTTCTGAATATTCGAAGGATCGACGTCACTCGGAAAAAACCCCCCCACCAAAATCTGTCCATGATCATGTAGATAACAGAACGTGATAAAGACATGCCATGATGTGAATAATCATTGAGTGAACACATAAGAAAAACAAAACTGCTGGACTGACAAAAAAAAAGAACATAATAAATTGTTCATATTGCAGTAAAGACAGAAGCCCCCCAAAGCTAATGAGCCTGTTGACGGTGCACTACGGTTGGCAAAGAGTGAACATCTGGCACCTTGTAAAATCCACACAGCGATAAAAACTCCTCAGTACAACACATAGTAAAGAATTTTTGTACAATGTAAAATGTAGAATAAATCATTTTAAACACTAATCTGACTGTTTTAAAAAAAGGTCTCTCTTCTACTTCCCCAATAAGACATAAATTCAAACAATAAAAGGCAGTTTTATATATAACAGTAGCTTTTAGTTGATGAAATGTTGACTCAGTGCAATCATATAACTTCTGAGAGCATTTTTTGTCAAAAACATTTAGAAAAAATTAAACCGATTAAGTTTGGTAATTTTGCTTCATGCCTCTTTCAATTCAGCTACACTCTTTAAAATTGTTTCCTTGCAGCAAGAAGCTCTTCTTGATTAAAGCTGTTTATCTTTCTGCTTCCATTTTAAGCAATACTGTACTCTGCGACTCAAACTATGGAGGACCAAAACTGACATAATTAAAAATAAAAGCAGAAATGTTTAAATGTCCCAATAAATCAAGAAACATGTGTAAAATGCACTAATTAAATTTTTTTTTAAATGAGAACTTTACCTCATGTTTTATAATTTAATGCCTGCACTGCCTCAGTTTAGTATAAAGTTTTAAGTTTAGTTTAAAACAAAGGCAAGGAGGAAAACCACTTACATGTGCCTTTGTTTTAAACTAAACTTTAAGCTAAACTGAGGCAGTGCAGGCAGGCAATCGATCTGCATGTATTCTTTTCAGTTTACACGACCAACTATTTCAAATTTACATTTCTAAATTTAGGAATGTTTTTCATTTTAGTAAAAAATGTTTTAGTATTTGCTACAACTTTCTTTTTGATAGGAAAAAACTGAAGGCTGAATTTTTGTTCTAATTGTTGACTGCCTGGTTGGATACACTATGTTTACAAGCATGAAATGTGTTTTTCAGTTTATTCTGCTGGGCTCCGATCTAACTTTCGAGCCCTGGATGAGTGAAGCATCAGACCTCCACAATGGGAGGGGAAATCGATGGCACATTTTTGCCCCTTGGGCTGAGAGCATATTGTGTCACCTTCTTAAATGAAAAATGAAGGTGGGGGAGAAATGAAACTCAGAGAGGTGGAACGAGCCACGGCGGAGGCTGTCGACATGATTCCTCCACCTCACCTCATCACCCTCACCTCAGCTATCAGCAGCACCCAGCTCTCCGCAGACGGAGCAGGCGAAGGTAGGACCGCTCAGAAGGAAGGCAGACAAGGGCAGGTAGAGGAGGATTTACAAATAGGCCATAGCCCTAAAGAAACTATAATTAATAAAGCTGCCAGGGCCAGGTCACCTCTGGAGAAACACTGAAGGGCCACCTCATGGGATGACTAACTTCCACCAGTGACGAGGCGTTTTAGAAAATAGCCTTTGAAGAAACTGCCAGTTCAGCCTTTAAAAACTTTCTCATAGAAACACGCTAGGAGTCAAAAATACCCTCCAGTTTGTACCGAAGTCTGTCAGAAGATTTTTTTTTGTGCCATAATACAAAAAAACGTTTTAAAAGGAACTGAAAAGTAACCTGAAGTTTGACATAAAATTGCG
Organism: Cynodonichthys magdalenae; assembly: GCA_031762555.1. NCBI lineage: Eukaryota > Metazoa > Chordata > Actinopteri > Cyprinodontiformes > Rivulidae > Cynodonichthys > Cynodonichthys magdalenae. Next base: position 1,838,148 of record JARVJO010000269.1, read on the forward strand.
AAAACACACTTCTTTCTTTTTGATGTCTGCAAGATTTAGATTAATGTTGTGGATGTTGACTGCAAAACTGAAAACTAATCAAAAAAAAGTATTTCCAAAAACTCTTTAATAAATTATATTTGAACTAATACACTATTTCTAACAGTTACCTGTGTAAACATTTTCACACATGCAGTCTCCAGTTTCACCTTAGTAAAAATTGTTTTCATTAAACTTAATAAATCCAAGAAAGTCAATGTGAGTTGTTAGTGACAGTTTGAGCAGTTGAAATTGGTTTATTTTAATAACACACAAAAAAATCTTAGCACTTATTTTATTTAGAAACATTTTGCAAATGTGAGTTCTAAATAAAATGATGCAAGGGTTGCAATCTAGACTTTTGTGTTTAGGTTATGATGTGCATGTTTCTGTTGCAGACAGTGAAACGAACTGATAAAACGTCAAAATAAATACAAACAAATGGTAAAAAATTGAAAACATCCTACCTGAGATTGGATCTGCCAAGGAAAAAAGAACAAGTCAGATATTTAAAGACTTATTTACAACATAAGGCCATTAGAAATAAGTCCTAGAACAATAAACTGAAGTCACAGGTTCCGACCATCAGTTGGCTCACAATTACACTGCCCGGTCAAAAATAAATACAAATTTGTCACCACCTGGATTTAACTAAGGGCTATGATGTGGGGTTGCTGCAGTTGGTCAGGTCCAGGTTCAGCAACAGTTTGTGCTCAAAGAATGAGGTCAGCTGACCTGAATATACTGAATG
>JARVJO010000269.1:1845474-1855476 GCA_031762555.1 Cynodonichthys magdalenae
TCTACCATCATCAATGCAAGATCTTGGTGAAAAATTAATGCAACACTGGATGGAAATAAATCTGGTGACATTGCAGACGCTTATCCAAACAAAGCCACAGTGAATGTGTGCCGTAATCAAAGCTAAAGGCGGTCCAACGAAATATTAGTGTGTGACCCTTTTTTTGGTGGTAGTGTATAAAACACCTTCGTTTCAGTTTGTACTCTACTTCCAATTGTGAAATCATGTAGAAAATGATCAGCAGATTTCAAAATATCGTTTAAGCTTCACATTGGTGTGAATCAATGAGAAAAAAAAATGTTGAAAGCATAAAAACGTAGCTTATATAAATTTTATCTGCAATTGCTTTGATACACTTTTTTAGCAAAATATCACGAGGAATACAAATGATTTTCAGAATAATCAAAGATGAAATTAAAATGTTACATAAAATTACAGGAGTCACACCAAACCCAACGGGTCTGTGTGTTGGAGGAGACACAGATTCATCCCTATGGACAAGATAAGAAAGGAGGGGAAGATGTAATCAACTCCAGATTTACTGATCGCTGTATTTTATCTGATCTTTTCCAAACTGCAGTGTGGTCTCAAAACATTTTCTATTTTTCACAACTACACATTTAACTTTGATACAACACAGACACTTATGTGTTTAACAAGATGCACCTCCCATTGATCCATGAATGCAATTTTTGTTTTTTTATTTTGTTTTGGAAACTAATAACTGAGAAATTTCCATGGATGGGAAGTGAAACATCCTCAACTATAGAATTTAGGTCCAGTTTTATTTTTTCATTTTGGATTTACCTGGTTCTGGATGACTGAGAATCTACACCAGTAAATCCATGTTCCTGTCATTCGAGTCACTAATGGAACCCCAAAACTATGTTGCACATACACTACATATCGATGCCATATACACACACAACTTCACAGTTTGTGTCTTTGGTGTGGTGACTCGGAGAGGACTGAAATGCTGACAGCCTTGCATGATGATGCAACAGCCAGTAACTGTCAACTTCATGGAATTACAGTAAGCTGCTTTGTCAAAATTTAGCTAGGCTTTATTGAACTCCATGCTGGAAGCTTCCTGGTGGGATTAATGCACGATTTACTAGATCTGAAAGTGGACAAAAATTTCTAGAATTAACCATGCTCTAAACCGGGGAGGACCCCATGTGAACTCACGGTGTGAGTAATCAGAAGCTGGCAGTGGATTTTTACAAATATAAAAAAAAAATCAGCAATTACTAGAAAAAAATCCTCTTCAAGGCAATTTATAATGGAGTTTGTGGGTAACAGGTGCAGATAAAATCTATTCTACTGTCTTTTAAAAAACAACAATAGAGCCAAAAATAAATCTGGATTAAGCGGCTCATGGTCCACTGATGGATGAACTTGACAGAGGGTGGTTTGCACACAGTTTTCTGTAGCTCCAAGAGTCTGATTCATGCTGACACACTTGCTGGTCAGGTTTATGAATAATCTGTGCGGTAGCAGAGGTCGCAAACTGTGGCTGCAGTGCCAACAAAACTACATTTAAAACCGATCTAACAACTGCATACCCTTAATATCAAAGTACACAATGTTCTCTCAGTCTGGAAAGTCATTAATTTCTGAACTAAATTAATTTAGTCTTACTTTACGAAGCTGAAATGTCATAAACGTAACTTTCTGCATGTGCCCCAGAGACAGCCAAGTGTCATTTATGAGATGTCATTTAACAGTAATGAGTAGACCAATAGGGACCAAAGTGGCTCAGGTTAAATTAAATATATTTTTTTATACAATTGTTTAACCTGGCAAATCTCATTGAGATCACAGATCTCTTTTTCAAGGGAGGCCTGGGCCTGAAAGGCAACCTATTTTACATGTTTTTGGGTGTGGGGGAAACCAGACTACTCAGAGAAAACCCACACAAGCACTAGGAGAACATGCAAACTCAGCACAGAAAGACCCCAGGTCCGAACCGGGGATCGAACCCAGGACCATAATAGGATGATAATAATAAAAGGTTGGCTGAATCCCTATTTAAGCTAATATTCCACATTGAAGCTTCCACCTTAAAACAAATAATTTTCTCTTTAATTCTGAAATTTCTGATGCTTGATGAAAGCCCAGCTTTCTGCAAATATCCCTAACAAATCCTCACTAACATTAAACATTACTTTTGTGATTAATTTGGTTGTATGTGTCAGTACAGAGACATTTTTCAGTCTCTTTGGTGATGCTGTTAAGAATCCTTGTACACAATTCTCTTCCAGACTTTAGCAGTCTTTCAGATAGCACATTTAATATTTCCTTGGTGGTTTGAGCCCAGATCGCTGAACTGAAATGTAAAGTTGAAACTCTCACGCCTGAGAACCTGAGTGCTTTAAGTCTTCTTTTATAATTCCTCTTCAACGTCTCATCATCCATCTTGAATCCGTATCGTGGTAATTACTGGGATGGCTAAGCTTGGTTTCATCAGATCAGAGGATTTACTTCTTGTGGTGTTTTTACAGAGATGCTATGTAGCTTTTAATAAAGGAGGCTTTTATCTGACCACTCAGTCATAAAGAGTGAGAAAAAGCTTTGACCTTTTATTATTTGATGTAATGTTTTTTTATTTTTTGCTATTTTAGGAAATTTTTGCTCCATATTGTTTTCATTCTGTTTTTTTTTTTCTTTCTTTCTTTATTATGACCCCCACAATTTTTAATTTTTTCATAACGTTTATTTTTTATTTTTTTCAGTGATTTTTGGTCAACCGTATCACAAAAATGGCTGCACCGATCAACATGAAATTTGTCAGGAATGTAGATGTGTCCGACCTACACTGCAACAGCCAACGGTTTTACAATAGACCCCATATTTGAGGAGGGGGCTCCATCTAAAATGTGTCTGGACATTCAAAAATGCTTTTAATTCAAAAACTATTCAATATAGGAGCTTCAGGTTTTTTTAAATTTAGCTCTGATGAATGGCTAATTATTGGACCCACCAATGAGGCCCCCCACCCCACCCCATCTGAAAAGGGGGTGTCTGGACATACAAAAATGCTTATAACTCAAAAACTATTCAACATAGGAGCTTCAGATTTTTTTGTTGTTTAGCTCTGATGAAGGACTATCCATGAGGCCCACCAATGAGGTGGGTCTCTTGTTTGTAAAAGGATGTCCACACAAGAAGCAACCATGGTCTTTAAGAATATTCTCACTAAGAAACAGAGTTGCAAAAAGAATGTTTAGGAGCTCCTACAACAGTGTTTCTATGTGGATAATGGACTGGAAATATATATGTAAAGAAAAGAGAAACGCAGTTTTTGTGTGGATGGATATTTATGTGTACTGGGTTCAACAGAGCATCTATAAGAGGCAATACTTTCTAACACATATAAGGAAATCTGTAGGACCTCTGACAGAGATAAGACTCACCACATTTAGTTTTAGAATTTAAAATCAATTTGATTAATGAATTGCATTACTTTTACTTCTAAAAAAGCAACAAAACTCCATTTTCTTTGGTAAACTTGAAATTTTAGCACAGTCATAGTGGGCACGTTTTGGCATATTCATGAAAAGATGATGATAAAAATAAAAAAAAAAATCTAATGAATGGAGGATAAATCCCAAACATTAGAAATGTGGAAACAGGTATTTGAATTCAGTGTGTATCCTGTTATTATTTCTGCTAATGATGAACCTCAGACAAAGCTTTGTTGTTAGAATAATAACTACCCTTTGACAGCAGATGCTTGCATCCCCGAGTTGACATTTGAATTAAAAAATACACACAAACAAGATGTGATATTAGTTACTAAGGGAGCAGACAAGAATGAGCAAAGTGCAGACAGGGACCACCCATGGTCATGATGCCAAACTCTGCTGTGTGTCCTCAGGGCAATACCAAAAGATGAAATAAAAGCCTATAGCTTTGACTAACAAAACAAGAAAGAAATGGATTTGAAATAAGGTGTTCTAAGGTCAACACAAGCTTACTTTTCCCCACTTTTTTTCTTGCATGAACCCATCAAAATATATTTACAGCAGCGTCAAGTCTTGACATTTCTTATTTATTAAGCCCAGCACTTGCTGCTTTCCCCTCCAGGAATTACTTAACAGCAAGCAAATTACATTACAGAAAATGTCTGAATAAGCCAAATGGCAGATAAACTGTTCCAACACAGCTTTTTTTATGGGAAACTCGTCACCAACAACCAGAACCAGCGCACTAGTTTATGGACGGTTGATGGTGCCAAGGATGACTGGTGACAGCTGGGTGCCTTTTACTCATTTTAAGGGTCATCAACATTTAATGTTACATTAGTGGCTTCGCTGGATTCCCTTTATCTACTGCGACAGTGTTGATTTAATTATGCACAGTAGTATCACACTCATCTTGGTCAGTTCTGACACACAAAGAGACAAAGGGTAAGGTAGGCCTGCCTCCGTACCTTACCACATGAGTTTCCTGGCCTCCTTTGATGTAGAAGAAAGTGACACAGAGGTGCTGTCTGGGTCTGTGTATGAAGCTTAACACACAGACACACACCGAGTTATAAAAGTAGGTCCTTTCTCTAGGGTTGAACCCCTTAGGTATCCCCTTTCATCTTCTTTCTTTGTTCCTGTCGCTCCCACCATTGTCTAAACAGTCACCAAGAACACAAACCGACATATTGGATCACCGTCAGTCCTACAGCACAAAGACGGTGCCAAGAGTAAAACCAAATGTGCTGACAAAGTAAGACTCTAAAAACTGTGTTAAAAGAAATTGGGAACAGGGCTACACAAAAAGAACAGCTCTGAAACTGAAAAATGAGTTCAAAACATGACCCGATTTAAACTGCACATATTATAACTAACAATTTTACACCAAATATCTGTTACATGTTAGCCATGACACCCACCAAAAGTTGATCTCCCTTTTGCTATCAAATCAGACTCTGAGGGTCCGCTGTGTTATCTGAAACCAAGTCTTAGGTTGATGTTTAGGTTCGAAGAAGTCTTTAATATGATCTTTTCTTTGTCCAGCCCCCTTGGTTATTCCTAATTGAACAGGCCCAACTGTGAATGTGGAGGCAAAATCACCACCTCAGATTTATTGGTGTTTCTAAAACCATTCTTAAACCATAAATTATCCTGTCTAAAGTAGTCAAAAATACACTGCCTGGGCAAAAAAGGTAAAATATAAAAGGTCACAATCAAATATTTTGTTGAACCACCTTTCGCTTTGATTACGGCACACATTTGCTGTGGCTTTGTTTGGATAAGCTTCTGCAATGTCACAACATTTATTTCCATCCAATGTTGCATTAATGTTTCACCAAGACCTTGCATTGATGATGGTAGAGTCTGACCTTCTCCAGCACATCCCAAAGATTCTCCATGGAAGTGGCCAATCCATGTGTGGAAATGATGTCTCGCTCCCTGAACCACTCTTTCACAATTCCAGCCCGATGAATCCTGGCGTTGTCCTCTTGGAATATAACCGTGTCATCAGGGGAGAAAAAAATCCATTGATAGAATAACCTGGTCATTCAGTATATTCAGGTCAGCTGACCTCATTCTTTGAGCACAAACTGTTGCTGAACCTGGACCGGACCAACTGCAGCAACCTCCATCATAGCCCTTAGTTAAATCCAGGTGGACACATTTTTTTGGCAAGGCAGTGTAGAAGGAAATGGTCGCTCCATGAAAAAAGGGGTTGTTGGTTAATAACTGTTTAGCTTGGTGATCACAGTAACATCTATATAAATAGCAGGTTTCACAGCACAATTTCATCGTTGTGGTACCTTGCCAGCATTAACTTAATATAATCTATTGAGTACCTTAGTGCCACAATTTCCTCAGGTAAGATCCACACAACGACCCATCCATCCACAAAATATCAGGAAAAATTTATTAAATGAGTCTATTTTCTTTTATTGCTTTGTTGCAGGTTCTGACACTCTTAGGACTGTTGTAAAGACTTTTGGCAGTGGATATGTTAGTGTAGATATTGACTGGTTTGTGGCTACATACTGTACCTCATATACAATACATGAAATAGATCAAAGTTAAAGGGGATTTTTTGTTTATTTATTCTATCTAAAGCAGTTATTTTATTTGATTAGACATCAGCATTCACCCACCTGAAGACCTTAATAGCAAAAGGCAATTTCACAAAAAACGTGCTTTCTAAAATTTAAAATGTAAATAAACGAATGGCTCTTACATTGATGTCTTCCAGGTTCAGGGAGTTCAGATATTGGTTGTTTCTCTTCCATAAAATAGGAGGCCTCCGCTCCCCTGTGATGGCGCAAGTCAAAACCGCACTCTGACCGACTGTCACTGTGGTGATGCTGACTTTCTGATCATCTGGAAGGTTGAGGAGGTACACATCTGTTCAAAAAAACAAAAGATGCATCAGTGTTAGACTGTGCCAGAGAGAACTACTCTTGTTTTAACTACCAAGTAAAAGAAAAACATCATTTCTATATTTTTCTTTTGGTAATCTAATTTTTAAAAAACTAAGCTAACAAAGTTTGCAAGTTCTAAGATTTAAAGACTTTCTGTAACCATCATTCTTTAACAGAGGAATAAACCAAATAAAAATGTATCATGATTCTTTTTTTCATGTTTATTCCTCTCTTTCGTTTGGTCATAGATTTACTGAGGCAGCAAGTTTCCAGCTCTGTAAATATTTGATACTTTAGCTAAAAGAACAAACATTAGAGTTTTAGGAAGCACCAGTACTGCTCTCCTGCTGACTGTGGGGATCTCATCTTACACGGGCTGCTTTGTAACTCGAAGCTGGATTATTTTTAACCTGCTTAGTCTTCTGAAAGTCCAAGACAAGCCTGGCTTTCTCAGTTGCTATGAAGCATCGGCAATGCGTTGTTTCTGATGAAAGCAACATGGTAGAAAAATACAAAACTCTTCACACTGGCTGCTTTTTTTTTGTTTGTTTTAATTTTTGGTTTTAACTTCCTTTTGGTGATGATGAATTTTAATATTTGAAAGTGAATTCAGTGGAGGTGGACTGATGAGAGCTCAGTATCGCTGAGGGTCTGTGTGTTTTATAGAGACGGTGAGTACAATGTAAACTCATTCATTCTTTGATATTATGTAGTGTGGTCTGCGAGAGGATGGTTTTTAATCTTTCTCTTGGGTAATGAACAGTAGAGCAAAAGGAAACAGACTCAATTTGTTCTGCTTCTAAAGGCATGAAATACAAAATCTAATGAAAAGAGAAGGTTCAACAGACAGTGCTCACTTGCCACGGCCCAAAGAATAATGATGAGAACACCTTTAATTACAGTATGACTCCTGTGGCCCTCAGACCAAAGGCTTCTTTTAACCCCTCATTTAGTGTTTTTTGATCCATTTGTTGATTTTTTTTTTTTTTATCCCGTGAATTTGGCAAAACAGCTACATCTCAGTTTGACCTAATGTTTAGAAAAAGTAACTTTTCTTTGAAAAAAATAAAGAAAAAAATAAAAATTTAAACTGCCAGTCAACAGTTGATGCTGCTTTTTGGTCATTTATGATGCTGTAGTAATTTAAGTAATAGAAAACAATTTAATTTAACATGTCATTTACAGTTTTACTTTGAAAACATCCATCCATGCATCCATTCATTTTCTTGGGGTTGGGTCGCGGGGGCAGCAGCCTAAGCAGAGAGACCCAGACTTCTGTCTCCTCAGCCACTTGGGCCAGCTCATCTGGGGGAATCCCAAGGCGTTCCCAGGCCAGCAGAGAAACATAGTTCCCCAAAGTTTGTGACCATAGATGATGGTAGGAACGTAGACCGACCAGTAAATCGAGAGCTTCGCCTTTTGGCTCAGCTCTAGCTTCACCAAGACAGATTGGTACAGCGCCCGCATCACTGCAGATGCAGCACTTCAACATTTAAGGTTTAACTTTTACAGTTAGATTTAAACATTTTGATTTAGGATTTAATATTTAAATATATATTTTTAACATTTAGTAAAAATTTTCTAAATGTAAGAACGGTGAGCTAAATAATGAAAAATATGTTAGTGACATTTTTTAACACTTCATTTTACACTTGGTGCCCCGTACAAGTGACAACCTGGGCAGTCTAGCAACAAATCATAATAACATAATTTGTTATACAACTCTTGTACACACACACATGTTGGTTCATCTATCCTCGTGAGGACTTTGCATTGACTTCCAGTCATTTCTATAACTTAACCTGACCATTTACCATAAACCTAACCCCAGTACATACCTAACCCTAAACTCAATTCACGCCATCTGTACACACAGGATTTGGTCCCCATAAGGCTGTCTGTAAGGAAAACAGTCCCCATGGTGCAGCAAATACACATCCACACACACTGAGGATGTTTTCCTGAATGGATACCTTTCAGTAATACCAAACCCAAATATGGACACGAGTTGGGACACGTCTCTTCATTTAGTTCCAATCACATTCACTTTCCTAAACACAAACAGGATATCATCTCCTACAAAAATATGTTCCCAACCAATTTCAACAATTACCCTGTAGATAAATCTTTGCCTCACAACTAGAAAGGTTTTCCTTTAAAGTAATTTGGTCGAAGGTGTTTGATAATTTTACAGCTGGTTGTATCCAATAAAGACAAGATCATATTCAGTAGGAATGATAATGATCGTTATCATGGCTGAAAATAATCAGTAAAATCAAAAATATTAAATGAACACAGTCTCCCTGATGTTATTCACTCTTTTTCTTTTTTAGATTTGTATACAGAATATTTTCGCTCCTCAGTTCCAAAATGGTTGGTTTGAGCTCTGAGATAAAACTGTTTTTTAAAATACATACAAAAAAAATGACACATTTCATGAATTTAGAAACTGGTAAACATTTTTATATCTAGAAGAATGAAAGAAACTGAAACTTGCAGCAGAAAAATTAAAATAAACTCCCAAAATAAGCAATAACGAACAAAACAACACATTTTCCACTCGTGTTTGCTCACTCACTGTTTGTTTCTTAAAAGAACAAAGCCTTTGGGATGGCAAGCAGACAAATATAGTTCATTTTCTTACACCTGAGTTTTATCAAGTTTTTTAGATAAATATTTACTAACCTTTATGATAACATGCAGATTTAGTGTAGTTGCTACAAATGTGCAGAGTTAAATATACGTAACCCAATAATACTGACCTGAACAGCTGATGTTAATTAGTTGTTTGAATGTAATCAGTTGTAGAAACGCACCCAGTCATTAATCTGACATATTGTTTTTGTACTGTTTATTATTTTATTGTTGTTTTTTTTCAGTGAATTTTGGTCAACCGTATATTGGAAATGGCTCCACTGATCAACATGAAATTTGGAAGGAATGTACTGTAGATGTGTCCAACTTACACTGCACCAGCTAACGGTTTTACAATAGACCCCATATTTGAGGAGGGGGATCCATTGGAAAAGGGGGTGTCTGGACATACAAAAATGCTTATAACTCAAAAACTATTCAACATAGGAGCTTCAGATTTTTTTTGTTGTTTAGCTCTGATGAAGGGCTATCCATCAGACCCACCAATGCCCCCCACCCAAAACAATAAATCTGTTTGGGTGAGTTCTGGTGCATTGGTGCTTTGCGTACTTGCGTGGGGTGTCATATATGCTACCAATATGCGATGTCTAGTTTGAAAGAGTTTCATTGAAATGTATAGTGTTCCATGAGGTGATTTGCTCACAGAGTTCACTCCAAATAACTTCTTGTTTGTGCCACATTATTATTTGGGAGGAGGGAAACTTTTCAAGATGGGTGGTGACCATGGTGGCCATTTTGAAGTCGGCCATTTTGGATCCACCTTTAGTTTTTCAATAGGAAGAGGGTCATGTGACACATCAAACTTATAGGTGAATATATATATACATGTGTATATATATATATATATATATATATATATATTAGGGGTGCAACAATACATGTATCGATATTGAACCATTCAATACAGTGCTTTAGGTTCAATACACCCTTGTATCGAACAATACAAATTTTTAAAATTTATTTTATCA
>JARVJO010000269.1:1855576-1869594 GCA_031762555.1 Cynodonichthys magdalenae
TTGCGAAACTGTGTTTTTTCAACATTAACAGAATATCGACAAAGTTTTGCGCACATTTGCAATGGAAACGCAGCTACTGTCTAGTGTTGATACAACACAGAGGAAATTAACACTGTGAATTAACACCAACACTGGGTGTCAGTTTAGTCAGAAAGTGTTAAATCAACACCCAAAAATATTACACTGAAATTTTAACACTCTGGTTTTTGCTGTGTAGTAAGGGTAATTTTACTGTTGTCCATCATATTTACAACCTCCCACACTGTTATCCTAACATGACAAAAATATTAATAAAAATATATAATAATTTGTTGGAATAGCAAATTTGTCTTTGAGTGGGTTTACCCAACAAATGGTTTTCAAAATCAAGTCATGTGATGTCCAATCCAGTAATAGAGATTGTCTCAGCTACTAACATTCTGAAAACAATCTTAAAAAACATGTTAACCGGTTCATGAAATCTTTTGAAAAGACACACACACTTACACAATTGTCCACCTTTGCATTTTAGCAGACACCAAAATGAAGAAAAACTTTATTTGGGGAAATAAACATGAAGAATAAGACGTCACAGCAACTCTGAAGCAGACAGAAGAACTGGGGGAAAATGGTTCTTCCATCAGTCACACATGGCTAATCAGTGATCTTCCTCCTCCCCTGATGCTGATAACACGGAGCAGATCCACACCCCACACTGCCACTCGGCACTCTTCAGGGTGCTGAGGTGGATATGCTGACAAAAATCTCCTTCAATAATGTCCTCCCTAACCATTCAATTACAGACCCCTTGTATCTTAATGCTTCTGGAATACGCCGCAAGCAACAAACTCGATTTGCTGCTGATCCCCGGGGGTGGGGGGTAGAAATGTGTGAAGTTATACTGAGAATTTAAAGAAGAAAGTCTGTATACTGTGGGCTGGGAAGGCTCCATTACAGCTTTAGCAGGGGGAGGGGGCAGGGCAGAAGAGGGAAAAAAGAAATGAGGATTGGTATCCAACCTGAATGAGAAACTCTTCAGAGAGATGGGAGTCTGATCCGATGGAGCTGGCTCAGCCCAGCACCTCCTCTGTGAGAGATTTATCAGCAGAGGAAGCGGCATTGGCTTCTCTTTTTCTGGACTGATTTGAGGCCCGAGAGACTCGGCCCTCCGGGAAAGGATCAAACTTCACTGCCCAACCTGTAATTAGTGATTAACGGAAAGGTCCAGACTTTTGATTTACTCTGCACTTCTCCCAGGATGGGATGTTGGTCAGTGACACGGTGAGAGGTAAATCACCAATTGTTCCAAAGGCAACAAGCTTGTCAGAGAAAACTGCCTGAGCCTGGAGGATGTTGTGAAGGGCCAGCAGCATGAAGACAAATTGCACCGAGGTTGCTTAGCCAACCCTCTTACTCCATCCTCCATCATGCTCTGTCGCTTTCTTTCTCAAACACATGCTCACTCACTTTGTCTTTCTTGACTAACTCTTTCATTCCTCTCCAACCCTCTTCTCTTGCTATTGAAGTTGCTGAGATTTTCTTAAAAGGCTTTTTTAACAAGTTAACATAATTTCATAACGTGTGCCTTTAAGCCATTCTAACTTGTATCACTTGAGTTTTAAGGAACAATAACTATTATTACGACACTATAAATCAAGAAAACAAAGGCAGAGTTGGTATAAAACGAGTGTAACCACATTTAATGTGTGAATTCAGAAGAGAAATAAAAGCTTGACACAAATTACAGCAACAATTACTTGATCACAAGCTTCAGTATTTCCCCAAGTCATTTCTTTTGTTCATAAAAATGAGCTATAACAGTTACAGATTGTGTGTAATCACATACCAAACACAAACTTTAGTGTTGTTTTTTTTTTGGACCACAGGGATTTGGTTCAAAACCACATAGATGTATACCTAGAATAAATGTGTAAGTGTAACAATCTGAAGCTTAATTAAAATCTTAATTAGGTTACAATGTTTGCCAGAATAATTGCATGGTTTATGTAGACAAAATTACATGATTCTGTTGGAGCTCCCCCCCATTTCTTAACATAAACCCTTTATATAAAGAGTGGAAATCTGCATGTTTACCTTTTTAAATAGGGCATCACTGCAAATGCAAACTAGGATTAGATGTGTACACTTTTTACAAATGAATTTTGGTGGAAAATCAGCCATTAAATTCATTTTAAGTTGACTTTTGACTACATTGGGAAATATATGTTATCTAATAAAGCGTAGCTTTACTCAAAAGTGTAAAATGTAATAAGATAAATAAAAGTGTTAACATTAAAACTGTTTATTAAAACAGTGATCTATCATGTTTTGCTTTTCATTAAATTCATCTTTTAAAATTTGTCTGCCTTTCCTTCATAAAACCCTTTAATGTTATGTGTTTTTATGTATGATGTGTGCAAAATAAGCCCTAAAAAATCAGTGTGAGCTGATTATCTCAACATCACTTCCTTTTAAATATACTCTTAATAGTAAATCCCTATTTCTTTGCTGATATAAGTTAATTTGAATTGTTCAAGACAGCCATTCACTTTTATTGCACAAGTGAATTAATTAATGGTACACAGGATGTAAGTTTTGACAGTGGAAACTACAAAGAGTAAAGCTTCTTCAATGTCGATTCTGAACTTTTCTACTTGACTTGGTTATGTTTTCATGTTCTGAACAGAGCCAACCGCTGACACTGAGCAGTCCATCAACATCAATCATCTTTTGTTTCACCAACTGTCAACAAAAAGAAATAATTGTTTTTAGCAGTATTATAAAAAAATCAAACAAAACAGGTCGAAGATGAAAAATAAGAGGATGTTCTTTGGGCTCTCATCCCGTAGACATTTGAAATATCAAGATAGCTGCAAAACATTAACAAATGACCTTAGTGAATGCATTAGCTCTGGTTGAAAAGCCTTGAATCTATTTCCAAAGCAGCTGTTGGGAGAAATCCTGAGGGACAGTCAACATTAGTATGCAACTGAGCTTTAGAGGATGCCTAATTGGACCCATTTTATCTTAGCTTCCATGTGGAAAACAACCTATGAAAAAAAGCCTGTCTTTCTGCACTAAGTAAATCACAGATCACTTAGGCTATAGTATTTGAAAAGCTGTGATTTAATGGCTTCCTCACATTCAGTCCAATCCAACATCGCTTTAGACCATACATTATGGATTTTGTGGAAAAATCAGTGTTTAGCGACAAAAATTCCTTTGCAATGAGCTGACTCAGACACCTGTTCCTGTGGTTTTGTTATGCAGATTTATCCCTCCTATCCAACACCTTTGGTTTTGCAAATTTAGAAACAGGAGCAGCTTTTTATGTTTTACTAGAGCACTTCACCAGTCCAAAAGCTGCAGGACTACGAATTCAACAGCTTGAAATGGGTGACAAGAGATGTGAAATGTTGAGTTATAAAAGAACAGCAACCTCTTAACCCTGAACTGCTGAACAATCCTGAGACACCGAAATGCACGCTGAACTTCTCTTATTCTGTGATATTCTGTTAGATTTATTCTTACAAGAATTATTAACTTGCTCCATCAGTTACTCCCCAAAACTGAGGTACATGAAACGTTTCTAGTGACTTTCTTTAATTTGAGATTTGCTTCCTATGCAAAACACAGTAACTAGCCCCACAAAACTGAACCACAGTCCAGGTGGAGTTTTTTCCTCCTGAAAGCACAATGAGGCTGTTCAAATTTCTCCATTGTAATCCAGGAAGGGTTCAGGATGGGTTGTGTTCAGAGCACAAAACACAGATAAAATGGGTGAAGACCACCTCTTCTGGTCTGAGAGAAAACCTTTTCAGAGTTCAATGAGTTTTTTGTGAGCCCAAGAACTGTTTTTAACAGCAGGTCTGAATGGCCACTATTCGTTTTCTCTCTTAAAATGCAAAACTGATGCAACACTAGTTGTAACTTTAAGTGGTACCACTGACATTCAGATTACAACCACAGGGACACAAACCGACTTCACTTCAGCTACTTAAGGCTTCCCTTTTAAAAATATGTTTTTTGGGGGATTTTATTATGCAAAGCCTTTACATCAAACAGACTACCTTGATCCTGGGCAGAAGATACAATTTGTTTTGAAGTCTGTTTATTTTCCATCTATCCATCCATGGCTTCTATAGTGCCCTTAACCATAAAGAATTACAGCTTTCCAGTGGGCCTTGAAGGCCTAACACAACACTAACAACTTTGGAGAATGAAATATCAGGGCACTTGGAAATCGTTTTGCACCTTTTAAAATCGTTGCCTTGAACCTGTT
Source organism: Cynodonichthys magdalenae (assembly GCA_031762555.1). Classification (NCBI taxonomy): domain Eukaryota; kingdom Metazoa; phylum Chordata; class Actinopteri; order Cyprinodontiformes; family Rivulidae; genus Cynodonichthys; species Cynodonichthys magdalenae. Next base: position 1,859,838 of record JARVJO010000269.1, read on the forward strand.
TGGCTTTGACATCCTGTTTTGGTTCCTGTTTAGCGTGGGACACACAATGATGATACTTGGTGTGTATTTATTTTAACACTTACACGGAAGATTATATGACTGAAGACGCAAAATAAAGAGACTCGTCGGCTTCAAAATCACTGCAATCTGCTCACTGCTGGAAAGAGGATATTTTGCATGTGCACAGAAAAAGAGCTGGTGATTTTTACACTCAACGGGAAGAAAACATGTTCCCATGACATCTGAATCTGTAAATAAGCAAAGTTGAAGGAAAACTATTTTAAGATTTGAACCATTTCTTGCTTTAAGAGTAATCTTTGAATTTCATAAAGAAATAATGAATAAACAAAACATCTTTTCAGGAAATACAGTGTAAACTTGTACAAACCATGAAATGACTTTAGTCATCTTTGCAGCAAAGTCTGTGAAAAACACTTTTTAGATTTTTTTTTATTTGAAGATGTCTGAATAAAAAAACTAATTCAACCTATCCTAATCTCTTTAATACATTCTGGACACAAAAAGGAGCTGATTGGAAAATGAACCATGAATTATGAAACTATTTTAACACCACGTCTCATTGCCTGTGAATGGAACACTCAGCAGGAGTTTTGACAAGTAAAACCCAGAGTATCCATTAATTGTTGCTAAGCTAAGGGTGCTGAATAACAAGCAAACTTCACTTAATAGAACTAGCTTTCCCCAGAGGAGGCTTAGTTGATGTCTAATTATAATCTTCAATGAAGTAACGAGTGCAAGTCAACTCATTTTTAAGCCTGGCTGACTTTCTGATAATGTAGGTATTACACATGGAGTTAAAACCAAACGAGATTAAAGCTGAACTGAATTGGACTCAAAGACAATTATCACAAATAATTCAACAACAAAAAAGGAAAATATAAAACAGCAAGGCAAAAATTAAAATCATATTTGCAAAGTCACGACTTTCCCTTTTTTCTAATTTAGACCAATGGCAAATATAATTTAAGTTGCATGCACATGTGCATAAATTGCCCCAAATTACTACATTTAAATCAAATTTTACAATTATTCAGTCTCATCTCTGGACATGTCCATATTATAAATACTGTAAAACACTGAGATTATTCTGTTGTGTACAATATGATCAGTCCAGCTAATACGGGGTCCCATATGGGGTATAAAACAACTGCAAAAGAGAACATCACTGTTATAAGCACACATAAGCACAAATGTTGATGCTGTCTGTAAGAAAAATAGTCTTAGAGTATGATAAATAACATTACATTGAACTTCAGTGCTCCAGGGTCTCTCAGGAATACAGCGGGCACTCCAAGGTTTTCATCCTCAGCACAAAGAAAAGAGTTGTATCTCCTGAATATTTGTTCTGTCAGGAAGTGTTAAGGCTCAGATCAATATCTTGACATCCATAAAGGGTGAGATATATGCCACCATACACAACTATCAATAAGGATTTATTTGATAGATGAGTGCAATTAAGGTCATTACGAATCAGATACATTATCTTTATTGAATAAATATGAAAAAAGAGGTTATTTTTTTTTGTCCTGACAGTGTTTCTATATATATGATTCAAACAACCAAAGTTAAATGTAATCAGAAAAATATATAAAAACCTTTTATAAACGTGTACCAATATGAGCTTAAGAAAAATAAAAAAAATAGGGGGATGTAATTCAAACCTAAAAGTAAGCTTGAGGGTGCATTCAGAGACAGATTTCATTCCAGTCGCTTACAAACTCATTTTCACTGCTGTCTGTGGAACAGTTTGTCCAAACATAAGCAGATTTCATTCAGTTCATATGCTCAAACTAATAACAGTCAAACTATGTGGTGCACAGAAAGAAAACTACAATCATCCAGCAAACTTCAAAATGTGATAACTGTATCTTTGATCTACCTTTTTTTTTTTTTAAAAAAAAGGCTAAATATTACCAAACATGTCTAATGACAGTGTTCATTCATTATCAGTTTTAAATAACATGATGGGTTTAAAAAAAACCCCAAAAGAATATTTTTTTAATGCTTATTTTTCAAGATAAAGAATTTCCATATTTATTTTTTGTAAGTGATCGCTGTTGGACTTGCTGCAAATGAGAAAACGCCGTGTTACTGCAGGGAAGTGGTTACATCTGCAGCTCTTTTGTTTCAGCAGAGAAAACTAAAATACATGACCACATGTCAACCTGAAAAGTGTTTTTAAGTGTGCACTTAATTTTAAAAAAACAAATGGCTTTTTGAATTAATGTTGGTCCATTTCTAAAATGGGTTGTGCATTTGCAGTCTGACGTTGCAAAAATGAATGTGGTATCTGGAAACAACCTGAAAAGTGAATAAAGAGAAGAAGCTTTATTTCTACACGCACAATAAAAAGTATAGGTAGGCTGCGGTATTAAAGAAAACGCTGGATGCAGCATTAATGCAGATTGGAAGCAGACGACTGAAACGCATGAATAAAAGAATAATACTCCTGATATATTTGTCAAATGCAGCAAGAAGACAGATGTACTCACAGAGTGGTTATAGTTCAACATAAAGTATAATTCAAAAATGATGTTTTGTATAAAAATGTTTGGTGTGGCCACATCATTTAGTTTACTTTATATAGTGCAAATTCACAAACAAAAGTCATTTCAGGGCACAGCACAAACTTTGTACATACATTATAAAATGCAAATTACTAAAAGTTATCTATGGAAGCCAGCAGACTGCATCAAATCTTCACTCTGTTGCAGTCAATCTAATACATTATAGAGAAATGATTGGATAATGTATATTAAAAATATACTTAATTAATGGCAACGCTTCTTTTTTATGTATCAATACAAGATATAGTTGATTTTAATGACTTGATTTCATTAACTTTGACTTGGAGAATGACATTGCGATAGATGGCGCCTCTTCTGTTTACCCACGATGCACCGAACCATCATTCAGCGAATTATTCGACGATGACACGGAGCTCACCATCAGTAGCGTGGCAGACATCGTTCATATCTGTAACATCATCTAATTAAAAGACATCACTTCTTGTCAGACAGTTTCTCACAGCTAGCTGGAGCAAATTGATTCCCAACCCCCCCCATGACTTAGCAAAGACGGAATGAATAATGCATGGCTATAAAGCCTTCTCTCCAGCTCTTACAAACAACGTGGCCATGCTTTGAATGGTTTGGAAAAGGTGTGCGAGGGTCTTTAGTGGCACAGCAGACAGACAGGTGCCCCTTTCATGGTTACTCATTCTGCTTTTATTGCCGTTTGTTTCCAGGCAGAAACATAATCTTGGACACGCTGAATAAACAGATTTACTTTGTTTCACAGTTTATGACGGCATTTAAGGCATTTGCTTTGAATTTTGCAGCTGCCACTAAAATAAAAATACTTATACTAATACTTATTTTTGCTTAAAACAATCAATGTCTTTAAGGGCGGAGACAGCATCTACAATGTACAGAACACACAATTAACAAATATCCTCAGTGGTAGGAGTCAATGTTTTATTGAACCAACCAATTATTGCGCTGCAGTGAAGCCACCCACTCCTGCTCCAACCATGTGTTACAATATATAGCTGTTTTATACCTGTGTACAGCAGCAGTAATAAAAAAAGATTAGCCATGCTCAGTAAATCTGATTGACTTGTGTTTTTTTAATCAGCCCAATAACATCGTAAAATGTACTGCTTTTCCAATTAGTTTTTATTTCCTGCTGTGAATATAGTGATGTTAGATGATTACAGGTCTCAGAAGGTTACTGTGCGAGACCCTGTGTACAAAGGCAACGTTACACGAGTTTCAGTTCCGTCAGGACTTGTTGCACAAACTGCAACAAGGTGTGCACCTGGAAGAGGAGCGATGTCACATTTACAGAGGAATCTTGTGTTTGCAGCGACATGCAGATAATTGTTTTTGTACTTTATGTTAACTGTTTTAAAGTTGTATCTCATCAGGCCGTGTCTGGCGGATACTAGTTGGTGACACAAAATTGCTACAATTGTCAGAAAATAGGCACATTTTCTGTTATAGTCTCCAAGGTTATAACAGTTTGAGATTTTTTATAATAGTTTAGTTTTTAATTTAGTTAGTTTTAGTTATTTTTTAGAGTGGATTTGCTAGATTTTATTAGTTATTACTGCTTTTTTAGTGCTTAGTTTTAGTATACTTAAGTTTTCATTAGTTTTAGTATTTTTATTATTTTTTAAATAAAGATTTTTGCCAATGCATCCTCCAACTTGAGGTGTTCCTGTGAGTTAACTAACCAGCAGCTTTTTGGTCACCTGTGAAAGCAGTCCATTATAGCAACACATTCCTAAAATAATCACGTAACTCAATTTTATTTATTTTATTTTAATAAGGTGATGATAGTCGTCTCCATCCTGGTGCCACCTGGCCGGACTGTTGCTTGTTTTTCACGGGAGCTAATGAGAGAAGCTAGCTTGTCAACATGCTCACAGTTAGCTGTCTTGTGAGCTTGATTTGTGCGGTTTTCCCCTTGAGAATTATTCCACCTATTTTATCACCTGTTTCCACTACAAGACACTCTCTTATTTTTCTCTGTCATATTCAAAGAAATCCTAAATTGGACTTTGCCGCTTTCTCTCAACTTTTGTTGTCACCATTTGGCAGGCGAGTGCTGAGCAGCAGCAGATTACAGACCATGAGGTGCTGTAAGCTCACAGCTAATGTGAAACTGCTCAGTTTGAAGAAAAACATTTGTTTAATCAGTCCACATGGCTTAAAATAAATTGACAAACACTAAAACAGAGGATATTCTATCTATAATTTCAGTTAGTGTTAGTTTTTTTAGAAGATAACAGTTCCAGGTATTTATCGTTTATTTCATTTTATTATAGTTTTTATTTATTTCAGTTAATGAAAATGTTTTTTCATTATTTCACGAGTTTTAGTTAACTATAATAAACCTGGTAGTCTCATAGTCCTGTACAAGAACAATCACCATTGTTAGATTTTGAAAAGCTACAGCTAAATTCAATGGTTACCCAAAGTCAGAGCTTCTGTCAGAGAAAATATAATCTAGTATTTACTGTTCTTTAGCAGGTTTAAGTGTGAAAAACTGAAGAAAATACAAATTTAAAGTGATAATGACCTGCATGTAGCAATGTTAAGACCTCATTTAAATACAGCACTGAGGTGATCAATGTGAAAGGGCTTCGAGAGTTCCAGTAGTGCCCTTAAACTCCCACACCAAGCTGAGCTGTTGACAAAAAGTCAGGATGAGTCCCTGTCGGACATTCTGGCTATGACTTTTAGTATTTCAGCAATTTATACTTTTTTTTAGCTATTTCACTTTTATGGCCACATTTTTTCCATTGAAAATGAATGGAGCTGTTTTCAACATACTTAAAATCCTTCAAAATGTTTCTAAATCTTTACAGAACCTTACACTTTTTCTTCTGATTCTGCTGTTTGTGAGTTTGTTGTGCAAATTTTAGCTTCTATTTTGCTAATTTTAGCTTTTTTCTGCTATTTCAGCTATAATTCTGTTCCTTATTGCAATTCTGCTTTTAATTTAGGCTATTTTGTGCTTCTTTCTGCGAATTTGAGCTGTTTATGCTTCTTACAGTTGATTTCTGCTATATTCAGCTATTCGCTGTAGTTTTAGCTAATTTTCAGCTGTTATTAGCTAAAGTTAGTTTTTTGGAGCTAAATTCAAATTTTGGTGGTTATTTCAGCTTCTTTCTGTTTAGTTCAGCAAACCTGTACTCCTTATGCTTCCTTATGCTAATTTAAGAATTTTCAGCTACATTTTAGCTGTTTTACTGCACTTATGGGATGTCTTAGCTATTTTACAACAAATTGTCAAATTTTTGTACTTTTATGCATTCTTTTCTGCTAATTAGACACTTTTTATACCCCTTTCACCATCTGGGTGCTATTTTCAACTTGTGTCTGCTACCTTTAGCTTGTTTTTATGCTAACTTTAGCTTTTTCTGCTTTTTCTGCTTTTTCAGCTGTCTTTCTGCTCTTTTTGACTAATATTCTTCTGAGTTAAACATTTTTATGCTTCTTTCAGCTTTTCAAGTTGAACGTGCTTTAACTGTTTTTCTAAAACATTTTCAGCTCAATTTCAGCAGCTTTCAGCTAAAGTTTTCAGCAAATGGCATTCACACTAGCATTTTTGCAGGAAATGCAATTACTCTAGTTAATTCATAGATTCAGACAGTTACCTACAGTGTTTGTGAAACAAAAGAAGAGCAGGCAGATTTAAAGAAACTGCCACAGAAGGGGGTTATTTACTCTCATTAAATATCACATTTCTTTCTGAGCTGTAAAGCAGAGAGCTTAAAAATATCTGATAACTGGGAGAAAAATCTGTAGCTGGAGTTAAAGCAACTCGACTCTTCAAGAAATCTCAGCTCTCTCCAGATTGGCTGGGGTTCCGTTTCTTTTCATGACTTGCCAGAAGGGGTTTCTCTCCCCCTTTCTTTCCCTTTTTCTCTCTCTCTCTCTCACACACACACGCACATCTGATGAGGGAACAGTAGACAAGACTCGCACAATGCCATTTCCTTTTGCGACTTTTTTTTTCCCTCCGTGAAGCGATTCAAATACAAAGGGCTGACGGGATGAAGGTTGATTATAAATTCTTTTCCACCGCTAAATGTGTCAAACCAGCCAAATGTCAAAAGAAATTCTGTCAGAGGATATTGAGTTGACTGAAAATGTCAGACAGGGAGGAGGCATCAACAAGAGCACAGGGAGGAGACAAAAGGAGAAACTGGCACACATGTGTTTGTGTGACTCAGATATGGCAGAGCACCTGTCATCATTATGTTGCCTAATGATGGGGGGATTCAGTCTGAACTACTGTTTCTCAGCAGTTGTGACCTGTTTTCTTTGGAATAATTCCACTTTGAACTCCTTCATCCATCTCTGTCAACAGATCAAACATATGGAGACTAACAACACACATTTGGCAACAAGCAGGAGGTCTCAGACAGTAAACCTTGGCAATATATCAGACACCATTCCAAGTTTACTAGCTGCATAACTTTTAACTGGCTGTGTTAAGATGTTATTTACTCCACAGAAAAAAATTATTTCTGAAGTTCAAGCTTGTTAAATTATAACAAAAAAACACATTACGACAACAAAGATGGGTTTTATTCATTTTTAAATGGATGAAATTTAACTATGTCACGATTCTTGTTATTTCTGTTGCGGTGCTATCAGTCCAAATTAATTATCTCTGACCGTTATGTGAATGATCGGGACAATTTTGTCACAATATTTCATGACCAGAATGATGCCAACGATGGGCTTGGTGACGTGTAATAGAACACATCAAGAACCATTAGGGAGTATTAACTGAGACACAGAATGAGAAATGTGTCAAATCTGATCTGTAATTTTGGATGATATGAATAAACCATTCTGCGATGGAAATATTAAATTTATTTTACAATTATGTTCCCCTCGTTGGAAGAACTGAAACCTCCTTACTCACCAAAGGCTGTGTAAAACTCTTCCTTTGTCAGATGCTCGTCGTCGTTGACGTCGTTGTACTTCAGCAGGTCGAACAACGTGCAGTCTGAGATATCCTTGGAGAAACCTTCGTGCTTGATGACCTTCAAAGAGAGGGTATTTCAAGAAGTGTTTGTGGTCTCATTACCAATGGTGCTAAACATATAGAAAGTACACTTTGTGCTGGAAGCAGTGAAAACTAAACTCTACTGACCATATTTTACTGCCAAGAATTTGCTGTATATCAAACGAAACATCAAAGCACATTTTCAATTGATAAAAAAATTCAGTCTGATTTGAAATATACAGTACCTGGTCAGTGACATATTATAAAAAAAAATTATCGAGTGGCCACACAATAATGAGTGGTCACAAGGTAAATCAGGTGTGACCAAAGAATAGTTTCACAAGAGTCAGACTTTGAAGATGTTTTTGTTTTGAACTGTTCAAAGGTAGCCCACACTTTTTTTAAATTATTTTTATTTAGTGTATGTTAATATAAACAGTTCATTTTTCATAGCAGGCTATTTATGAGATGACAACGAACGCCCTAGGTGTGTGTTCCTGAACGCATCATAACTCCAACTCCTTTGAACTCCTTTGAGAGGAGCCTGTTCTGAGTGTTCAGCTTCAAACAAATAAAAAAATAAAGCTTTTTGGACAAAAACAACTCCAGTCGTCACCTTTGTCTTAAAGCTTCGACATATAATGATAAGAATTCATGCCTGATGTGACTGAATTATGTCAGTCATTCATATATTAATAAGAAATAAAATAATAAAAAAATGTCCATGTAAACAATCTACAATCTCTGCAAGGAAATGAATTGGAAACAATTCTCATGGCCACATGACAAGATAAAAAATGTTTATCCAGTGTTCCCAGACAGGCTCCATAGAAAATGTAACTAAAATTAGCTTTTAAATGTAATCCCAAACAGGACATGGGATTTTGAAACCTGCAGTTGAAAGTAAAAAAAAAAAATTGCAAACTTGTCACTCCTAATGCAGAAGTGCTACACACATTCTAGCACAGAACAATCACTTCCAGCAAGAAGTTTCTGCAGACATTGCAGGCTGGAACTGTGTTTATTAAAACAACAGAACAGTCTTTCTTTCTTTTAGATCTTGTTACTTTGTAGTATAAACACAGCTTCCACACACAGCTGAAGGAAATTTTGTAAATGATTAACTAAATGTTAGATCCAGTATTGTATTTTTAGACTTTCTGATCATTGCAGCCATAAGGTTGAACACAGAGAATGAGAGTTGGTGTGTCTCTTTTTGATGTGTGTTCTCTGTAACATAAACAAAAGTTAGTTAGGTTCTGACGTCTTACGTAAAAGGTAACACCTCCAGTGGTCGTAACCAGGAGGAGACATGCATTATAAGATCAATTCATCATTATATGAGTAGAAGTGTTTTTAGTTTTGCGGAGTCTCTGTTTAGAGCGGCCTGGGACTGTCTGGGCTGCTTTGTTTGGGTTTTCAGATACGGCCCATAGCCTGTGCTGTGTACTACTATATGGACCTGATTGAAGTCAGATGAGAATAAAGATTTTTTTTAAAGATATCCAAATGGGTTCCTGCTATTATTCAGACTTCCATTTTTGAATGATGCTGATCTGTACATTGGTATGTTTTTTTTACATTAAAAACTGTCATTGTTGAGCAGATAATTGGCAACACGTACAAATACTGGGCTCACACTCGTCAACCTTAGATGAGGCACATTTAAAGTTGAAATTGTTCTAAAAGTAAGTCCTCCTGTTCAAACCTTAATGATTTGAAAAATTATTTTGAAAATCTTTTGATACAATACAGAATTGCAGTTAAAAAGTTTCTAAAACAAATTCAAATTGTTTTTCGGGTTTCTTTAAAGTAAAAGTAAATTTTTTTTCCTTTCATATGGCAATTTTTAAAATGACAGTAAAATGCCAGGCTCTCACAGTTGTGCTTGCATACAGTTCAACAAAGTTTTTTATTTTTTTACTGTCTGCTTTAAAAGGTCAAAACACCATGTGTCCAGTTTTTTTTTAACTGTTTATAGGAGTCAGTGAGAAACTCTTTGAAGTTTCATCACAGTGGTGAAAAGGTTTAAAACTGCCTTTTTTCTAGAATTGCTTGGCTGAAACATGATGCTGTTCGACACCCCATGTGTGGCCTTTTCAGTCAAACATCAATCAAACAAGATCAGCTGTAAAAACCATGATCAGAACAGCAGAGTTGTAAAGTAACTAAGTACAAATACTTCGTTACTGTACTTAAGTAGATT
>JARVJO010000269.1:1880388-1910124 GCA_031762555.1 Cynodonichthys magdalenae
ATGCTGTTTATATAGAAAATAAACTTGACTTCTCATCATATCCGTTTCTAAACACCTTGAAATTGGTTTCTGTCTCTGATTTTACATATTACCCCTTTAAAAATGACATATTCCAAAACCATATGACTGCTAAATTGTTTAATGATGTTTTTCTATTCAGTGTGCTCCCACTAAGCAGAACACCCATATGCTACATTGTAAAAAAAAAAAATACTCAGAGCATCTTGACATCTGCTTCTGCCATTATAGATTATTTTTTAATAATTATAAACAAAAGACTATGGTCAGACGTTAGCTCAGTTTGCCTATACACATATTCCAGTACTCATAATCCATCAGATTAGTGAAAATGGAGGAAGATTCCTGATGAGCAGCATTGGCAGCAGCACATTTCTCTGTACCTGAAGCCTATATTTCAATAGAAGGGGTTTTCAGCTGCAGGACTTGGAGTATGCGAAATAACTGCAGGTCCCAACAGTGTGGACACAGACATTTTTTAAGCAAACAGGCAATAATGCAAAATCATAAAGCAGCAGCTGAGATTTTTGAGACAGTTTAACAAAGTCATCCAGGAATGGTTGAATATTCAAATAAAAACTGAATAATGGCGTCAAAGTTAGATAGCTGTCACAAGTGCCCATTCCTAGTAAACACTAAGATGCTCTGAACCAGTTCTCCAGTTTTTTTTTTTAAGCAGGTAAAGCTGTGAGTAACACAAACTGAACTGCTGACAGACTTTAGAGTTAACTTTCAGTTTCAGTCAAAAACTTGCAGCAATCAGATTGTGAACAACACCGGTGGAGGCGGGTTAGGGCTTGTGTACCAGTCATAGAGGGGAACAAGCCAAACGGAAGATGAAGGGTAAAAAAAAAAAAAAAAAAAAAGCTAAATTTATTTCGGCTGTAAAATAGGAGGTGAAGCAAGTGGAGAACTTGCCCGGGAAAAGTGCAGATTTTTCAGGTCTGTTTTGACATGTGTCAGAGTGAGAAGCTGCCATGGTCACAAATGGCAAAATGAATAAAAGATAAATGGCTGCATGCATGCCATGGGGATATGAAGGTCAGTCACATCAAAAGGGTATAAGATAGTATAGTTATGCACATATCCATATAAATTTATAGTAAACACACTAAGGTTTATTTTAATGCTCAACCAATTTACAGTTCAATAGGTTTACAGCTTACATTTAAAAATACATTGGGCAAAATTTAACTCTCATTTTTATGTAAAAAAAAATGGAGAAAATAATATTGCACACATTCTGCACCCACTTTTGATATTATTACATTTTATTTATAGGCACCTTGATTGACTTTTCTTACTGCTTAACGTGTGTACCAATAAACAATCACTTTCTATAAATAAATGATGAAACACATTTTAGCAAGAAATAATTTAAAAGAAAATCTTTTTCTTTGGCAAAACATAATTAATATGAGGAGAATGAGAACAATGTTATTTTGTTCACCTTGAAGCGTTAGAGCTGCGACTGAAATGAAGAGCAAAAAGATTTGGTGTTGGTGGAAACTGAGTCCTTCCTGTATGCAACAGATTCAGTATATATTTTTAAAAAAATGTAGAATTTCTGAACATGTAAAAAAAAAAACTTTGCGATGTATTTAAAAGCACATTTATATTTGAACCAAAGTAAAGATACAATTTACTAGCATGTACTTAAAAACATGTAGAAAACTAGATACTGCATAGCGGTAACATAAATGACTCCCCCAGAACTCACTAGAACAGATTTTTTTTTGGGGGGGGGGCTCGATGGATAGCCCTTCATCAGACCTAAACAACAACAAAAAAGCTGAAGCGCCTATGTTGAATAGTTTGAGTTATAAGCATTTTTTATGTCCAGACACCCCATTTTCAGGTAGGGTGGGGGTTCATTGGTGGGCCAGATGGATAACCCTTCATCAGAGCTAAAAAAAAACAACAAAACAATAAAAAAACTGAAGTTCCTATATTGAATCGTTTTTCAGTTATAAGCATTTTTGTATGATCAAACATCCCCTTTTTAGATGGAGCCCCCTCTAATATGTGGTCTATAATAAAACCATTGGCTGGCTCAGTGTAGGTCGGACATCTACATTCCTGACAAATTTCATGTTGGTCGGTGCAGCCGTTTCTGCGATACAGTTGACTAAAATTCACTGAAAAAATAAAACGATATGACCCCTGCTTTGAGTGCGGGGGGGGCAGGCCATTACATCAGTGCTTAAAGTTAATATTGAAATAAAGTTATTGTAAGAGTCAAATTCAATGGAGCAACAATAAAAACCCAGCATTAAAAATAGAATATAAGGGCATTCTACCAGAAACAATAACACCCAATTCAATGGGAGTTACTGAAGCACTTTGATAGAGCTTAAAGACTAAAAGAAATGTTCTTCTGTCCTGAATGTCTGTGATGTGGAATATTAGAGAGATGACAGCCCCTGCTTTCAAAACACCTGAGAAAAGAATCGTGTGCCAAGAATACAGTCTGTTGCATCAAATGACAAAGAAGCAGCTGTTCTATAAGCAGTTCCCATAAAATATGTTGGCACTTACTTTGCAGGGAAGGAAAATGCACAAGACCCGCACGAAAATAGATTAAAAACCAAATGTCGTGTCACATCTCTGAGTTACACATTAATCCTCCGACCACATATTTTTTTATGTATCTGTAAACACCTTTCCAGCTCTGTCTGCTAAGACCACAACAGAAAGTGAAACCCCCACCACCACCTCCTCAACTTGCAATTTTTTAAAAGCACCACTGTTTTATTTATACAGCAAAAACGTTAGCTCAGCAGAATAACTGAAATCTACTCCGCAGAAGTTGCCACGTCTCTGCCCAACTGTGTCTGCCCCCCAAAGCCCCTCCAGCTCTTCCATCTCGGTCTCCAGGGTACTGGCTACTGCCACAAATCACCAAACATCAAGAAAGCACAGCATGACAACTGGGTTACCCAAATCAGAGGTCACTGATTGTAATCTTTAAAAGCAACTAGATGTGTCACTGCTGCAAAGCCTGACTAAATCTGAAATGGATATCTGGGCAGTGGAGCTACAACCTCTCACTGCTGCTCTCCCAAGGATTATATCAATCTGAGACAACAACCCCCCCCAGCACAAACAGGAGGCCATGATTCTGCCAACATTGTAGAATAAAGTCATACAGAGAAATGAATCTTAAAATACATGAAACAAATAATGCAGGTTCAGACTCAACATTATTGATCTAATGGACTACAGTTAAAGAATTTTAGTTCTAAAAATCCCAGGATACAGATAAGAATTTCACCACGGCTGCTCTGTTATGCTGCACCTCTCCAAAACAGTTTTATGTAAATTTGTCCTTTACTGTTTTGAGTGATCTTGCAAATAAATCAGGAAAAAAAAACTGAAAACTGTACCAATCACACAACACCCTTGGCAGAGGTGAAAAATAAAAATAAATTGGCACTTTGGTAACTAGCCAGGTCAGAACAAAGAGCAGTGCTTTTTAATAATAGTTAGCTTCATGTAAATGTGGCTGGAGGAGCCAAAATACTTGTCTACAGTATTTGTGCTGTTTGTAATAAAAGAAAAACTGAAAGAAATTTATATCTGAGGAAATAATCAATAACATATTTAATGAGGCCATGACTGTAAAATTAGTAAATGCTAATTATCAAATTTGTGTGAATCAACTATAATTTAAATAATATAATCTAGAGGTACTCGGTTAGTTGCATACAGAGGTGGGTGGAGTACCCAAAAGCTGTACTTATGCTGAAGCAGTAATTTTACTTATTTTTATTCAAGTAAAAGAAAAAAAACACCTGCCCAAGAAATTACTCAAGTAAAAGTAAAAAAGAATTTTGTAAATAGGCAACTTGAGTACAAAGTAACTGATCATAACATCGGATTTAATCTTTCAAAATGATGTCATGAGACTGACAAAATATAAGAAGTTTGGTGCAAATTCTGGTGTTTTTAAAGACAAAATTGAAAATAAATACAAACAAATGACATAAAAAATATATTCCATCAGAAGAAACACTTCTCTAAGTCTTTTTTTTCATTATGAAACTAATATGGGTGCAACAATACATGTATCTGTATTGAATCGTTCAATATGCACTATGTAGGGAACAATACAGATTTTTAAAATTTATTTTATCAACTTGTCTTCTGAAAATTCTCTGCGTTGAAGGATCAGTGGATCTGTGTTCGACTACTCCACCTAGGCTGCATTGTCGAGCACAGATCCACTGAGAAACTTGATGTTTCAGCAACATTTAATTTTAAAACTTTACTTTTGAGCTGAAACAAATGTTCACAAATAATTTCTATAAATTCCAAGTTAAAAAGGGCATAGAAATTTCTCTTTTTTGTATCGAAAAAATATTGAAAAATTGAACAGTGAGACTAAAGTCGAACCGAATGGTGAATTTTCTGTATCGTTGCACATCTAGAAACTAATACTTACAAGTAAAAGTAGCAGTACTTCAAAATATACTTACTCAAGTAAAAGTAAAAATTAGTCGTCCAAGAAGTTCCTCAGTTTATAAAAGCTGATTTAATATTTTAAAATGAAGTCAACAGACAGTCAAAAATGGAAATTTGTGGGCAAATTCTGGTGTTTTTTAAGACTAGAAAGAATAAAATTAATACGAATAAATAATATGATGTCAAAATAAAAAAAAAAATTCTAGCATAAGGAACTACTGTTTTTATCATGTATTCACTTGACCATTGCAGGCTCAGCAGATAGCATTAGAATGACAAAGATTGTGTACAAACAAGAGGTCTCACTTCAACATAAACTGTAAGTGTGTGTCTGTGGTGCATTTCTGGTTCAAACATGTTTATTCTTCATTCAGTGAAGTTACTTACAGTGGGTAGAGTATTCAGAAATTTTACTCAAGGGTAGCGATACTTCATAATGTTACTTAAGTAAAAACACTACCTAAGCATATAGTTAAATACCCATGTCTGGTTCCATATAAAGGAGTGTTTTTCAGTGTTTTCTGTTTATTTTGGAAATTTCCTGTCACCTCACTTTGGAAACTCTCCAGGACAGACAGGCTCCACATTTGGCATCAGTCCCTGCTGTCTCTACTTTGGATGCAGTTGCGCCTCTCTTCCTTTTATCTTCAATCAAGACCAGTGCTCTTCCCAGTGTCCTAATCTTAAAATGTATTACTCCAATTCTTCACTTCCTTTACATAACCATTACTGCATCCCATATCCACCTTTGTTTAACTTTTTTGTATCAATATACTAAGTAAATATCATGTGACTGGTATAAAAAAAGAGTTATATTAGATCACTTCTTGACATGTACTAAGTTTTGTCAGTTGGCATTGGTGTATAATTATCATGACATGGACTAGAATTAAACAATACAACTGTATCAGAAGAACCAGGTTTACTTTCTTACAGTCCCAACTCATTTTTATTCCATTAAATATTATATTGCAATGACAAGTCCAGAATATGAGAAGGAAACAGACTGCGACTCAGGATAGACAGAGATTGAAGAGGAAAACATAATGAGAATACGAAAGGTATCCCGGTAGAGTTGATTACACGGAGCTTACTCCATCAGTGGCAGGTCTTGTTGATGACATGATGGAGGACAGTGACCCAGGGGCTCAACATACCTGGACCAAGACTTTAAATCAACGCTGTTGAAGGTCTATATTTAGTAGAACGCAGACAAACTGGAGAATATAGAGTTTTTTTATGTTTAAGCTGTACTTTTGAGTACAGGTTTTTACAACAGATATGAAAACATTTGTTGGACATGAAGATAGGCCATAAATGATGATGATTTAAAGACTTAATAACGTCAGACTCAAGCCTAGTGGGGAAGCGCAAGAAATGGAGAAAAATGTATCATTGTAAATTATTGTGCTCATCCTCCAACTGCAAAAAAAATAAATGTTTTGCCAAAAATATTTACATAAATTTAATTTTAACAAGACACCACTATTTCTGGTTTAATCAAAGGGCTTTTTTATCCCCAGCTACAAACCTGATTGAGGACAGCTTTAGATTTTATCAATATTACATTCAGCAAAAAGCATCTCTTTTCCTTTGGGCACTATTTAAAAAAATATTTTTAACCACAGAGATATTATTTTGTTACTCATTTAAAAGAAGTGCAATTATTATTATGTAAATCATTGCACAGTTTAGGTAGTTAAATATAAGAAATCACCCCTGAACACCCAAGTAAACAAACTTTGAGTTAAAAACATCTATTTTAAGAGTACTAGTTAAATAAAACCATCATTGAAAATGTTTCAAATAAATGACTTTTTACCAAGTCTGTGTGCTCAGGAAATGTTTGCTTGTTAACTTGTATGTTTCTTCAACCAATGAGTTTTACTTCTTAATGAACTCATTCTCTAAAACACGTTTGTGCTGCTTGAATAAATTCCAGGCAGCAAGAAGTTTTAAAAAAACCTACAGAAGTCTATTTAGTTTTATATAAAATATCACATTCTTTACCTGAGACAAAGACCGCTACCTTCGAGTCAGAATAATCAGCGAGGCATTAAAGTGACCCGCGGTGACATTATGATTATAACAGAGCCTTCATAGCTCTGCTTTTCATTCAACATGGGGTCAGCATCAGGTTAAAGGACTGCGCTGTCATCCATCTACCCACTCAACTCATATCGTGGAACCATAACAAGTTGAACTCCTATAGATCAGCCGCCCCACATGTGGCCAACTCTGCAGCCCTCATCGATTGGATCATAAAACATCCCGGTTCACCAAAGAATGGAAACAAGTATGTTTTGTCACAACGTTCACCTGCCACCACTAATGCACCTACACAAATCTTTCAGTTTTACAACTTCTAACAATGCCTGCTTACATTCCAGCACAACTTGAGCCACATCAGCCTTTGTTACACCCGAACAATACGATAAAAAATGTTCTCAACAAAAGCGCCTGCAAGCACTCAGAATCTATTTTTTTCTCATGTACAAGAAGTATGCAACATTTCTGTGACATAGGTTCATTAATCTTTGTCTCACTCTTTGTTGCACAAACCATCAGCAGGGAGGAGCAAATGGATCCAGGTCAGCTGGATTGTATTTTATCTTTGTCAAGAAAGTGCGTTTTTCTCGCTTAAAGGCTGGTCAGGATTATTTTCTGATGTATGGCGTAAACTGTCATCCTGATAGTGAACTCAGTCATCTCTGCTTTTGACAGATACTCATTCAAACAGATAGTCCTATGAGGGGGGAAAAAGTCCCCATCAACAACATTGTGCACCGAATGGAAATGCAGTCTAACATTAAAAAAAGCAAATTTTTAAATTTAGGCACAAGAAAGGCATTTAATAACTAATTAGTTTTGAAGACATAGCTTTCAGTTTGTATGACCCAATGATATTTCATCCGTTTTATTTTGATATCTTTAAAGTACTAATTATCACACTTTATATTGTCTATTATTGAAAACAAGACTAAGTTTAGTTAGATTAAATATAAAATGAAGTTGGAACTTTAATATTAGAAATCCTCCACAATACAGCAATACAAATTGCTACAAAAAGTCAGCTCACCATATTCTTATGGTCTACTAAATAAAAAGTAAATCACAATTGCAACAAAGCACATGTACAATATTGAGTCCTAAAGCTTCCCGGGAATAATTAACTTAAGTAACTTGAACTGGATACAAAAAAAAACAAACTTGTGGACATTAATAAAATTATTCTGCACTGTCAACTTCTTCAGCACCACAGGGGGCAGAAACATCAAACATGTTTAATTGGCTAATTTGTCATATGACTGTTTGGGATCTGTGGGGTCAATCCTCTGAACACGCCTTTGATGGAATAATTGGCCATTTTAGGCACATAATGAAGATGCAAATGAATACAGGTTGCTTTGAAGCTTATGAAGCTAAATATAAACTCATTGATCAAAGAGGCCTGTTCCTTGTCTTCAGGTGTAAAGACCTGCAGGGATTTTGGTTCTGTGTACATGGCATTGGAGTTTTGAAAAATGGCATTAAACAGTAATTAGTTTAACACATAAAGAGGTATGCTGCTTCGAAAGGTGTAGGCTGCAGGTACAATTCATCATGAAAATGATGGAATAAATTATTCCCCACCGTACTTGGGTTGTGTGACTCACTAAAACAGGTCTCTTTCAGAAAATTGAAACCTCAAACTTGGGATCCTTCGAGTTAAGGCTGCTTGATAGGGAAGCATGCCATTGAAATATTATTGTTGAACGTTACAATAAAAATTGCACCAAACCCACTTGTTCTGTCATCCGAATGCTCACGATACTGTGAAGACCATGCACATTTATGAATTATCTGATTTATGGTACACTGATATTGTAATATTAGTTTGTTATATTGTGCAGCTCTGCTTCAAGGCCTATTTTATGGGATATTTACCATTTGTTCAGTGTTCGTCTCCATCTTCCCATCTATTTGGCAAAATATATTTTGGCTCAATTCAACTCTAGATTAAACCTCAATACCTGTCACTGGGCCATTTGTTGATATAGCCAGAAGAACATTTTATTTAGTCTTAAATAGCTCTTTAATAATGTACATATTAAATTATGCATCCCACCTATTTATTTTTCTTACATTTCAAGTAGGATTTCTCTAAGAGGGCTAGAAGACAGATCTAACCCATTTTACAGCAAATTAGAGGACAAATTCTACTGCTGATGCAGCACAGTTTACGTTGAGGATTGTATTTATAGTTTATCTAAAGTTGCAGGTGTCTAGATAGTGTGTCAGTGGTAAACAGATTATAAATAGGAGGTTTGGTGACCCATGAATTCTTACAGCAAAAATGAACCATTTTTTATGATTATATGTCTAATGAAAGAATTGCGTCTTTAAATAAAAACTGGGAAAAAATTATTCAAAACAATATAATTGTAATTAAAATGACTTAAACATAATGGTTATTATTGGAATATAAAATAATAATTTGGCACTAATAAATTCTAATGGTATAAGAACTTGAATGGTTAAGTTGTCCAGAAGCAAACAAACTATGCCTACAAAATAAAAGTTACACAAGATCACACATTTCTAGTGTTGGCAGTACATCATGTTTACTGGATTCAAGGGCACACCAACAACTATGGATCAGATTAAAGGATAGGATGACATTCCTAATATCCACTGTCCCACACATCTCTTCATCAAAGTGAAGCACCTCCATCATAAAGGCTGTGCAGCAGATCATTCCTCTGTGGCTGATGGTGCCTTTACATAACTGACATGAGGAAGAGGATATCAACCGATACCTGGATAGAAATGGCCAAATGCACTTAAAGGGGAGAGCGGGGGATTATGCAAAATTGACTTTTTTAGCTTCATATCATGTTATGTCATTGCCTCATCAAAAAACATAGCCAGAGTGTTGCTTTGACTCGTTCATGCATCTTTGGCTGTGTCCAAATTCAGAGGCTGGGTCCTCCGAAGGCCACTTACGTCACAGCGCGGCACCAGAGGCTTTCCAAATTCAAAGACTCCTCCGATGCGGCCGACAAATGCGTACTCCCTTTGCCCCGATTTGAGGGACGGTCTGATGGATCCTTCTCGGCCCACCCTATCCCATAATAGGTGGGCCGACCAGAGATTTTTTTTTCTCCTCGTAATGGCCGACAAAGCGAGAGAAAGGAGTACAGTTATAAATAAAAATCTGGCGGTATAAAAATAAAAAATTTCAAGCGGTTGTGTTGTTAATGCTTTTTTCATTTGTATAGACATTTTTTTTTTATATTTTTATTCTTGTCAGTAATTAAATGAGTTGGTATAGCGAAATAAACATGCATGTACGGCGAGTCCCTTAGTTTTTCAAATATTGCCTTTTAAGCTAATTTTGTAGTATTATTAATACTGATATATTAATATTTTGCTAATTTTTATCTATTTTTGCTTCTGTTTAGCATCGTCGCGGTTGCTAGGCGACAGGACGTACGCCAGAGTAAAGGCGGTAAGGCTAGTCCATCCAAAATTCACAGCTACCTTTTTTACGGTCTTCGTGGTCGCCAAGGACTCGGCCTACCTAGACGCTGGGTCCTTCGAAGGACCAAGCCTCTGAATTTGTACACAGCCCTTGAATCACCTGGGGTAGCCATGTGGAGCTGACTAAACACTTGTTGCTACAAAGCCTCGTGTATTAAGCAATAGGAGGTTATTGAGGTAACAGAGGCCATTTTCAAGGCGTTTAAAGTAAAACTTATTTTTGATATAGTTATACAGCTTTTTCATAAAAACATAGTTATTTGATTGTGGTATAAAATTAAACTATGTGCCTGGAAAATACATCATACCCCCTTTTAAGTTCAAGAATATTATTTCTCTACAAGGCATACCTGTATATTTTGAAACAGTGACTGCTAGCCTTAAAAATATACAGGTGGCGTGGGTCATTCTAATAAGTAGATCACTTTGGCAAAGACTTATCAGGCAAAGTTTGGCTTCTTACTATATGTTTATGCCTCTTTTTGATATGCCCATTATCAACAAAATTTAAATCTGCACTGTAGGCAAGACAGTCAAGTGCATACACCCCCTATCAAGCACATTGCAAGTCATGCAGAATGAAGCCTGACATTGTTTGGTATGATAAGGTCAGAGAGTTTGGCTAAAATGCTCACAGACCTCCTGGGAAATGGCTGCTTATCATTTACAATATGTACTAAAATTTCAATATACACTTCTGCATCAATGATACCCTCAATAAGCATGCTAATACCACCCAAGATCACCTTACTTTTGGTATAGAACCCAGTGTTCAAAAACTAAACAAACAGAAACCTGCCTGATTCCATCTTTATCTTCATCTAAAAATCCTTTCCATTGGGGAAAAAAAATCATAAACGGCTTGGGTTTAACAGCTTCAAGTAACATTACTGGATGCAACAAGAGTGTGTTGAGTGACAACTGTTTTACAGGCATTCACAAACTCGTGGCAGTATTGATTCCAGTGGCATGATCAAGCTTCTAATTGAGTGGGTCGAATCAGTCATGGAGTGCTGCCTGAGGGCTCAAACATCACATGTATCCAACAGCTTTAGCCTTTACATACTCAGAATTTCTCAGATTGTTAATCTTTATAATCATCATGTCATGGAAATGTCAAAACATATTCATCATTATCTTTGTCTGGATCTTGCCAGGAAACATGAAGGTTTTGATAGATGTAACGTTTATGCACAATCTGTATCCAAGTATTCGTCATCAAATAATTTACTAGTAGTAAAACGTTTCAGAGTGGTGTATTTTTAACGCTATAAACTTTTGTTTTGTGTGCTGCTTTTCTAAAATTGAGTTAGTAAGTGAAATCACTAAAAAGCTTGTTTTGAATAGTTTTGTATAGCAGAAAACCCATCATCTTTACCTGCCTTTAGGAGAACTGGAAAATTTCTTCAGTTAAACTCGCTCCAGATCTTTTCTCCCAAAATAAAATCAGATTTATGCCAATTCCATGTGATTCTGATACATATCTGATGTTTTTCAAAGCTGTCTGAAGCTTGTGTTACATTACATGTGTCTGCTTCTTGAGATTGCGCTGAGCAGATGATCCATGGAATCATAATAATCATACCAACCTCGTGCAGTTTAAATTTTGAAACTCCACAGATTGTCAGCTACAAAACAGAAGTTCAGTTGTTTTGTTTTTTTATTTTCCATTATGTGATGACAGAGAATCCACAACAACAGATATACTAACGTTAGCGTCAAACCTTATTGATTCCAGTCTGAGACACTTTCCTCCTCTTTTCCTTTGTCAGATCTTTCTGTCTGAGCAGCAGTTCATCCACTCTGTGTGACTGGTTCATATCGGTACGGCTGGATGGATTTTGTTTTTAGTTTCATAGCGAAATCCGATTCAGTATCACAGACGGACATAAGAAAAAGTCAGATTATTTGCCATCTTTGACATCACATAGCAACAACTGTTTAACTTAGCAACTAAAATTATGATTTTGGGCTCTGCTCCGTTGCCCCATTCAGCAGATGGAAAATCATATTTTTATTTTTTTTTTCATTACAGTTGTGAATAATTTAAATCGCAATTTTAAATAAAACATTATATGAATGCAAAATATGCAAAATACACATTTTTGTTTTCTCTTCTTCATTTGACCTTTAAGTAAAAGTCATAAAACAAAAATCGGAAAAGTAAAAGTAATTTTACACAGTCTCTAACAAAGAACTGTTGAATTTATTGGTTCCACCAAACCAAGTTGAGTAAATTGAGCAATATACATACTTTTACTTACTTTTAAGGAAAATATGTATATTGTTTCATGTTTACTTTATTAGGTTTAGAGAAACCAATTGACAGAACTTGCTAAAGTAAATTCAAAGTGTAATTTTTTAGAACAACTCCTTTCATGATGAGTTCAGTCAGATTTTATTTTGTAATGACTTACTAGGTGTTAAATTTAAAGTAAAGAAGTAAAAGTATAATTTTTAGGTTTAAAATGTAACAAAATAAAAGTAAAAGAATCATTAAAAGGAAGTACTTAAGTACTGTAACAAAGTAAATGTGCTTAGTTACTATAAACCTCTTGAATAGACTATTGTTTTTGGACCCAACACATTTGTAACATCCTTTATTCAAAATTAAATTAAATTTATAAATGTTAAGTAAACTTTCCTTATTTGGTAATACTGTCAGGATAAAATTTTTGCTCCTCAGTTTGTATTTGGGCAAATCTGAAGCTAGACCCCACTAACTTCTTCGTTTCTTTTTTTAAAACAACTTTACAGAAGGTACTCGTCTATCAAAACTACATTTTAGTTTTGTCACCCTGTAAACCAAAAAAATTAAAAGAAATAGAAGCACTCCTTTCTCCCCGCGAGGCTTAACACAAAAGTTACGTAACGTTATTTACTTTTCCACAACATTTTCGCCACACCATCTTTTACTTTGTATATTAATGCTAGATTTGCTTTGCTCATAACTAATCCATCCTCACTAGTGTACAGGATTTGCTTTTTCTTCAAACAAAGACACAGCACAGTGACACCATTGTGCCATCATTTCCCATACCAATTCAGTTTTCAACAAATGAGCCTGTGATAGTCCCTACGGCTGTGTCATACATCTAGACGGCTTTTTTCACTGCATTTGTCTTCATGCAGCTTTATTAGGGGAGGCAAACGGTGCCATGTACACAGTGATATGACTATCATTAGTAGATGTCCATGTCGAGGCAAAGGAAGATGGAATAAAAACAAAAGACAGAAATCAATGAGAGAGTGACATATTTTCTCAGTATAATTCCACAGGGTGATTTAGGACAGCCGGGTTCAGTTTAAACTCTTCCACTGACCAGACAATAAACCTTTTCAATGTTTCGAAAACGTTTAGTTCTATTGATGAAAGTAATTTCACATGTATTTATCACTAGCATTATGAACGTGGTCTTGTGTTTTTCCATTTCCTGCATAATGTCAAGCAATAATTGTAACTGGCATAACCCAGGACATATTGCTTAAACATTCATTTCTTTTGGATAATGTTTTGTTTGTCCTCATTCTGTCTTTTCTGTTATTTTGATTACGTTTTTGTCCCACACTTTCATCTTCAGATAGAGAAACACAAACATGAGTCTGGGAGTGTATTTGAATGCCTGTTTACACAGTAAAGTTATTGAAGTACTTCTATGTGTGCTGCTACATAGAGTTACAAGAATACTCTACGTAACTGTGCATCATCTTATCTAACACAGAGTGGATGAGCTCATAATCTGGATAGATCGGGCTGGAACATTAATCTCCTCTGTCCTGTGCTGCAAAATTCAACATCTAGTTGCCATGGTCATGAAATTGTATGACCAATACAGGGTATTTTTCAACATTTATGCAATGAAACAAATGTTCTAAATCATTGTGTTTAATATCATGTGCTTCATGTTTGACAAAATGGTTTCCTACAGAAAAAGTAATTGAAAATCAGTTTATCAAGGACCAACTTTAAAAGAGCCACCCAGAGTATTTAGAAGATAGTTTTACTTGATTGTCTTTTTGCCTAGGTTCCATTAATACAAAGATTCATGTGTTTGAGACGCCAAGCTTATCATGCCTGATTGTGTCAGTCTAAGATTTTATTTTAAGAGTGTACTAAATATTTAAACCTTGAATTTTCAAATTGGAAAAAAAAGATGTGAAATATGTCAATTTCTGCCAAAAACACGTTTTTTTAAAACCTTTTTTCTTTCAGAATTCCCACCTGAACTGGTCTGTTAAAAACAGGCAGTGGTGTTTACTCTGGTTATTGGCCCAACCCTCAGAGGCATCTTGTCTGTTAACAAAAGTGTCCTGGACACAACCAATCAGACTCACACAGATCCTGTGACAGGTCTTTGCTGTCACTTTTTCATACTGTTCATTTTATTTCTTTTAGCAAAAAAGGAAAAAATAAATAAATGGTTTAGATTATGTTCACTACTAGATATTTTTTTCTAATGTTGTCAAGCAACAGAGACAGTAAATTATTTATTTACTTTTATTTATTGTCAATGAAACAAGCTAATTTACAAGGGAGACTACTTGTGTCTAAAAGATATAATAAAATAAAGTATATGCAATAAAAAATCGGAACAGTTAATATGTAAAAACCTTACATCAGTTTCAAAAACAACTATTAGAATCGTTACTCTAATACTGAAAATGCAAAAAATCAGAATCAGAAATTTCACTTGGAAATGTATGAATAAAGTGGGATCACTTTTCATTAACTTTACATTTTTGTAAATTTACTCTTTAGGTAAATTCAGGGATTAAACCTACTGTACATGATGTCTAAATGTCAAAATAACTTTCAGTTGAGGAAAATGAAGTTGTCAGGTTTTCGATACATGACTTTACTTTGTCTAAAGCTTCAAAACAATGTGATGGAAATCGTGATGTAGCTTACTTCAGAATGTTTACAAACCGCGTCAAACATTGACTTTTTGCAGCAGTAAATTGTGTTAATATGACAGAGTATTAGGGACACACAAGATTAATATTATTTTTTATTATCAGAATAAAGTCATAATACAACATTAACGTCATAACACTACAAAAATAAAGTCGTATGAGAATAAAGTCATAATATTATGAGATTAAAGTCATAATAGTCTGAGACAAAAGTCATTATGAGAATAAAGTTGTAATATTATGAGATTAAAGTCATAATAGTCTGAGAAAAAAAGTCATTATGAGAATAAAGTTGTAATAATATAGCCATATTGCAATTAATGCTGCATTGACAGATTTAGTCACATAATTTGGATGAAAGCATTTTACACTAACAGTGACCCAAAGGTCATTATGGACTACTTCATACACAGAGACACACATGGCTGTCCACAGCAGGTGTGAGGAAAATGAGGAGGAAATGAGGAAAAACTCAGGAACAGAAAATGGACATGTCCTGTAAGATTAGGACTTTTTTATCATTATATTATGACTTTAATGACGTAATTAAAAAAAAATAACTTGTTGTGTGGCCTGAATACTCAGTCCTTTGTTAGAAAGTGAATGATTAAAAAGAATGTTTTTAGACTTGAAAAATAACATTTACTTCAAGCCAAATGTAAATAAAACTTGGGTCCACCAGACCCTGCAGTAAAACCAGGAAATCAACCACATAAAACTAAATCTAAATCAAAATAATGTAAATTTCATATTATAAATTGTTGTCTCTTTAAAGCCCGAAAAAGGAGTAAACAAAGACTTATTTATTCATTCATTCCCTTTCATTGCCAGAAATTTTACTCAGTTTATTTTTGCCAAACAAAGAACCCAAAAGTATCAAAGTGGCCGCAGGGCAGTTATTAGGCAAAGGTGTTCTAGCATATTGTGGCAAATAATAAATGAAAAGTCAAGACTCCAAAGAAGGTGTAGCGTTCCGTGCGACAGAAGAACATCTTTTCTCATCCACGCCTTTTACATGGAGAATACAAAGAAAAAAAAAGGCAACAATGTCCTTTTTAACGACACATTACACAAATTACCTTCAAAAAGGTAACTGCCATCAAGGACCCTGTAGCTGACAATGGCTTGGACGTCCTTGCAAACCTAATGATTCACAGGTTTGGATTTTAATGAGGGGCTTGTTCTCTGGCTCTGCTGTCGACGACGGTGCCAGGTCTTGTACAGAGGTTGTAGCATTAATGGCACCACAAGAGTCATTAAAGGGAAGCAAGAACACACAGGAGGTTCTGAATCCCCTGACTGTACACAGACTGAGCTCACTGAAGTGACTCTCCGGTGGGAAAGACACAGACACATCGTTAAGGTAGAAGGTCTCTAGAGGATGGAAACTATGATGCTTCCTGAGCATGTTTTTCTTGGCAGAGCCCAGGGGAGTCGTCTACAAAGAGTTTGTTCTGCCGAGATTGCTAGGGAAGCAGCGAACAACAAAAGCTCTGCACTTAAGCCCTATTTTTACACAGTCTAATCTGCATGCTTAGTTTCACTGCTAAGTGCAAATTGTAAAATTGTGCCGTTTCTGTAAGCTTGAAATACATCATGTCTTGTGTTAAATAAAGTAAGGTAAATGAGGGTATTTCTAATACATATATAAACTTTGCGCTTTATGTTGATACAGAAAACCCTGTGACTGACTCCTCAGATTTGGTTCAGAGCACAGATATATGTTTCTTTGGAGATTTGAAAAGCATGTCTTCACTAAATGTCAAATCAATTTTTTCCATCTCAGTGATAGTCAACCTAAACTGAGAAGTTTTTTCTCATTCAGTAAGGGTTTCAGTACACCTGTCACTTTCTATACATATCTTGCCGTGTGTGTTTTTTTTCCTCACAACATAATTTGTTTTCCACACAACTGGAATACAACTAAAACCTAAAATATGAATGAAGAAAGTACAAATTATCTATTTTTTTTCAAAAATTATTCCAAATCATTGACTTCCAAAATTAAAGTATTTCATGCAACTGAAAGATTTTGTGTCCGAGAGGGTGGTTGGCAGCACAGCATTTTCTCTTTTCTCAGTTTTAAGTATGAACTTACAGAACAAATCAGTTTAATCAAACAGAAATACTCAAATTATTCTGCAAGTATGAGTGTTAGTTGTAGGTAGAAAGCTAACAGGAAATTGGTAGTCTGCCTCAACTTGAGATGTGAAAAAGATAAAAATTAGTTTTTTGTGGATTTTTGGAAGACTTAACTAAAAACTGTTAACACGTCAAGGTAAACAGGTTGAAGATGATGAAAAAAAGGGATATTTATCTGAACAACATACAGTACTTGAGTTAACATTAAAACAAGACAAGCAACAGAACCCGCTTCATGAGAGAGATTGGGCATTGAAAACATTTTCAGGAAAGTATTTTCCTTAATGACTACTAAAAGATTATCAAATTCAAAGATATCCAAGTCGGATTTTAAAGTATGGTTGAATTCTTGCAGCTAAATTAATTTTGGTTTAATGCTATGTTGACTTGTCGTGCCAGTTTTTGTATAGGAAGGTGGTTGAAACCAGAGTTAAGCTAATTATATATAATTACAGTGTATTTTTTTACAAACTTTACAGCTTATTGTGCAAATTATACCAAGGGAAAAATATCCGAAACAATACTAAACTAATTGAACATGTCTAAAAGTAACTATGAAGTAATTCTGTAGTTAAAGCCATTTAATTTAAACTTTCAACTTTGCTTAATTGTAACTTTGGAAACATGGCATTAAAAGCAAACCTGCACAGTGAGTAGGAAGCAAAAGACAATATTTCATAAACAAGTGTTTTACTATTTGTTTATATTCACAATAACTAAACTGTACTCTGAGTGTTTGATAGTTCAATTAAATGTTGTACTATAAACTTGTAAATGGAAAATATTAAGGTGCTTTTATGTATGCAACTGTATTTTACTTATATTTTGTGCAATTACATACCATTCCACTTTATACAGGTATAATGCAAAAGTATGAAAACATGAAACCTTTGTCCGTTCACCCACATGATGCAAGAACAAAGTACACAATGCATTGCAACAAAAGAAGTAATAAAGATACAATCTAAATCTGCTGCAATAGTATATTTATGAGAAACGAAGCTTCTGACGGTTTTCTAAATGTATGATCTCCCTGATAATTGGATGTGTTGAATGCGCTGAAACCACTTGCTTGATTTGCCACAACCTTAACTCTAATTGTCTGTGCTCGCGGTGATTGCTCGGTGAAAAACCTGCTCGTCTTTATGCGCGCATTGCCCTCCGTAGATTGGGTAGGCTTTTGTGCACCACTTAATTTTCAATCAGATATGATCCTGGTTAAGTTGCCATGCTGTGCAAGAGGAAAATAGGGGTCAGATCCTTTCCTCTGTACTAATGAGAAACTTCAGTCAACACATGGCTGTCATTTTTTATCCTGTCTTCCACAGCAGATAAGAGACACTGTGAAGGTCTGGCTGACAAGGCCTGTCCATTTCTAACTTGAAACCATCCAGCTGGGACCAAAACCAATAGTGATTCAACTTCTATCCATATGAGCATCAGTTTAAAAAGCAATCACTCAATGACTGCAAGTTTGAGCTAGCTCAGGGGACTAATCGTCTGTCTCTTAAATTAATTTGAGGCAGAATTACTTCATTGATCAAGAGATGCCCTCTGCATGTCTTATGATGATATGTTGCCTCATTAAGGAACCACTATAACATTAAATATGGGAACTACTAGAAAAATATAGCTTATGTTGTTGAATGAAAGGAAGACAATTGTTTTCTATGGCAACACCCTGCTATAATTCTAAATTCTGGATTTTTAGCAGTATTTTGTGGCGTTTACATGATTATACCATGTTTCAATGAGGGGATAAATATCCTGCTGTATCAAGTATATTTTTTCAATATCTGGACTTTA
This sequence comes from Cynodonichthys magdalenae, assembly GCA_031762555.1. Taxonomy (NCBI): domain Eukaryota; kingdom Metazoa; phylum Chordata; class Actinopteri; order Cyprinodontiformes; family Rivulidae; genus Cynodonichthys; species Cynodonichthys magdalenae. Next base: position 1,899,256 of record JARVJO010000269.1, read on the forward strand.
GGTTTCCTGCTCACTGTAGATTATTAAAGGAATTTAATTCTGAATCAGAGCTGGGATGAATGGCTCTTTGAAGGGATCCAGATCTTGAGGAGCCATTTGTTTCATAGAGCGTTCAAAAGAGCCATTTGATTTTGAACAAGTACTTTATATGCGTCATCATGTTGCCGTACGTGATGACGTCATCCCATTACATGGGTGGAACCATGTGTTTTGTCAAGCGGAAACCCCCTCCCCCTTTCCACATGAGCCTGTTTTCTGTGAAAAAGCAAAGCTGGAGCGATTTAAGAATGGAAAAAAATCAAGATTATATGAGGAATAAAAAAATATAACTACAAATGGCTCATTACTGCCCGCGACTCGGCTCCTATCGTTTGTAAAGAGCCGTTCAAAAGATTGGGATCGTTCATCTCTATTCTGAATGCATCAAAATAAAATGAAAAATGATCTGAGCTTTGGTAAATGACTGATTTTCATATTATTAGGTTGTGTATAACTAACAGAAAAAAAAAGGATGAACAAAATTGTAGCAGTCAGCAGAGCTTTTGAGAAGGTGGTCTCATCCATCTGACTTTGACAGTTCATTTAAAAACAGCCTATGGTCATAGAACACAACCAGTTTGAAAGTGCTTTAATATATTGGACTTCATGAAGCAGTTATAAAAGTCTTTCAATGAAAACACTGCACAAATCGTGTGAAAGATGGAAAAAATATCTCAATTAGAAGTCAAGAGATTGATAATTTAGGTTGATTAATTGGTAAAAGCGTTTAAAAGTTAGAAAATTTAGCAATACAGCACATAATATGGCTGCATTTAAACCATTTTAGAAAAGAGGTTCCATTTATGTGGCTAAGCTAGTTAGCTTATATGTTGAGCAGTTCATTCTTTTAGCAATTATCTACTTGCTTTGCAATTGGTATAAATACTTAAGTCTGGGACTATTGGTTTGAAAAAAAATGTGGTATCCATGCATCCCTGTGCAAACACGACTCATATTGCCACGTGTTTCTTTCTCTAAAGAAAATGTTTCGCCTTTTTAGTCATTATTCTGTTTTTGGGATGTGGCTGCAGCCTTTGGTTTAGCCACCATTCAGCGTATGTGAGCATTGGAAAAAATAAAATAAAACGTTTTCCTCTCACTGTTGTATTTTGTGTGCATGTTTACTCCTGGAACATGCAGGCTCACTCAAACTGATGGGTTAAAACAGGTGAGGCAGCACATTCCCACTGGTTTGTGTGGGAGTGTGGCCATGCTTTACTACACCTAATGTATGAAACATACATTTAACTTTGCCCCCCCCTTCCTGGATTTATTACTCTGACTGCAGTCGTGTGTTTTCATTATGCCCACTGCTCCAGCTGCAGATCTTTGCAGAGCTAAGAAATATAGGCCAAGTTTGAAAGCTTCACTAAACATGAAGCAAAAATGCATGGTTAGCCTACCTTGAGCATTAGTTAAATGTTCATTTAGCAGTAACCTATTGGCATTTTGTAATTAGCTCCAAATAAGAACATTAATCTTAGCAAGCATTACCCCATGCAGAAGCGCAAGAATATGGGCAAGTCTCATGTCAAAACAATTAATTTACTGTTTATTGAAATAATTGTTGAATTGATTGACCAAACAACAAAGACAATTATCTGTAAAGTCAGGCGCCACCTTGGATTCAACAATAAAACAAGAAGTTAAATGGTTGACTTTCAACAATGGTAAATTAGGAAAAGCTGCTATTGAGCGCTACTGAAGGAAGTCAGAAAAACAAAGTGACAACAGAGAGAAAAAACGTTGATAAGGTGTGATAATGAGAATTTATATCTTTTATATCTGCATTGTTATATAAATTAAACTCATTACCTAGAGGACAAATAATCAAGTGACACATTTAACATGCCATTGAGGGCACATCCAATTCTACTCACTAATGCCTGAAACTTAATTACTTCTAGCTTTGGATTGTAAACTCTATTACATTTGCTCAATTATTCATTTCTTCTCACTGCCATGGTCCTTTTAAACACATAAAGATCAGTTCCCCTGCAGCTATGTAATTTTGAGGAAAAAAAACTCTGTTGTCCACAGAAAAACTTTGAAGATATTTTTTTCAATCATGTATAATTCATTATATTTTTAAACATTTGAAAACAAAGCCGATGCAGAATTCAGATTGGTCCAATTGGATGCACTGTCCTTTCCCAAGAGTGCTTCTCCATTGAAAAATTGATTACATATCAGTCAGTAAAGAAAAAAACAGCTGTCTAGACTGTGCAGGGGATAAAATGTGAGGGGGGCTTTTATTTCTTTTTGACTCTGTTGATCTAACATTGATTGCCCAACACTGGTCAAATATCCCATTCTGCATTGTGAATACTGGGTGCATAAGAGGAGAAAAGAGACGACTAGACAGGACAAGATACACGAGAGAGGCTGATTACGGCTGTCACTCATCAAAGTATTGTCGATCCTGACGGCTTATTCTGTGACTATGATAAAGCAAATGCTTTGATTGCTAACATTGACTTACCTGCAAGGTGGTTTTTTTTTCAATTTTAATGTATGCAAACTCATGTGGCTACTTTTTAGGATTTCATGTCTGCTATGTCGAGCGTGCTGAGAATTGTAGATTTCATTGGTGGAGGAAAACACCCTTTATAATGAGATGTGAGGCTTGTTTTTAATTTGTTTGGGCTGTAGAAGCTGTTCCAAACAAACTCTGTATCTACAAAACACAGAAGGTTTCATGTGCAACAGCATATAGATCCAACAACCATCCCTCGTCTCCAATGAAATTTTAAAAGTTAACAAGTAAGCAGTGAAACATTGCCAAATCAATGCAGAGGAAAAGGCTTGTGAATGTTATGCATATGCTCTTTGAGTATTTTGCAGCAATTCCCCTTTCCCTGAATGGAACAAGAGTATCAGGAGCTCTTATTTCACTGATGTCTTGCGTTACAGAAGGGAAAACAGCCTTGTTTCCAGGGACCAAGAATAATTGCTGTGTTTATACAATCTATGGTGGAGAGCAGTCAACTTTCTCTTGGGAAATATGAACACCACAGCTCCACCACCTGCTCCCGCCTCTAAACTGAGCAGCGCCTTTCAGAAAGAGCAATACGACTCATTTCAAACTGTGTCCTCACCATGTCTCTGTCGAACTGATGGCTTTGACAAAAGACAGCTGTGTTTGCCAATAAATTACGAGTGAAAGATTGCACGTTCAAAAAAGAAAAAATTTTCTGATATGTCAAAGCAATGGAGCATGTTTTTTAATTCTTACATTAATTATAAAGAGATGAAGTAAAATATTCATGATCCTTATCATCAGCTTTACCAATTTAGTGACTTTGTTGCTATATTTAGCAAGTAGTCAGTCCCCTTGAGTGACTTTGTGCTTAGCAAAAAAATCTAGCAACATTTTCCTGGTGTTGGAGACTTTTTGGAGACTGATGTGAAACACGTATGCACAAAACCACCACTGGCCAAGAAAAAAAAAATTAAGTAAAAGTACCTTAACAGAAAATTACTTTGGTAAAAAAATTTATTTCACTGATGAGAAAAGTACTTAAGTAAAAGTCATAAAACCGTTGTCAAAAATCGGGATAATAAAAGTACTTTTGGACACTCTAAGAAATAAACTGTTGAATTTACCGAACCAAAGTGGTTCCACTACACCAAGTTAAGTAAACTGAGCATTTTTACTCTACTAGGTTTAGTGGAACCAATTGACTTGACTTGGTTGAGTAAATTCAACACTTAATTTTTTTTTTTTAGAGCGCGTGAACAACTCCTAATATCAGTTCAGACATTTTAAATTTTATAACAAGTAACTAGGTGTTAAATTTTAAAGTAAAAAAGTAAAGTATCATTTTTAGGTTTGAAATGTAACAAAATAAAAGTAAAAGTAACGATTTAAAAATAATACTTGGTAAAATTACCAATCCTCAAAAACATTACTGTAACCAAGTAGATAGACTGAGTTACTATAAACCTCTGCTAACATTTAAAAGCTAAACAACACTAGAAAGCTAAGCAAAAAACAAAACTAAACAAAAGAGGAGGGTTGTACATTAGAGAAACAAAACTTGACAAGTTTGTAGTTCTAAACATATTTGGTGTGTTTTTTTGCTCACCTATCTTTTTCTCTCAACATTATTCTTCTCTCCTTCAGCGTTCACTACAATTACATGCTCATGCACAAGAATTAAATTACATCTTTTTGTCACTTTTAAGACAGCCATTGGCTGCTTTCCTTACAGAGAGTTGGCAACACTGATTATCGATTCATTGCGAGTAAAGACAATCCCTTGTTATGATGCTGTTTGTGATATTGTCCCCAGTGTAACGCTCTCTTGTTGTATATGCAACAATGGGTTCTCATTTTTGATGAACAGCTACGAGAAGTGTTTGACGAGACTGCTGGACCACAACTCTTTACATTTGAATGCCCTGTGCCTGCCACAGCAGAAATTTACAATTCCTCGATTTACAGGGTCAACGAGACACCGTGTACTTCACAATGAATCTGTTGCAGAACGAATTCTTACCTTTGTAGAAGCACTCCTCGCTGTGCATGATGGTAATCCTGTGTCCGCTGAGGCAGGAGGCCCGGTGGAGCTCACAATGGTTCTGATACAGCTTCCCATCGGAACCACACACAGGTTTATAGTGTGGTTTGCAGTGATCCAAGCACCTGCACTCCCCTTGGTTAGTCCCATAGTTGACCACACAATGGCGTCCCAAGCCACAGTACTTGTGTTCACATGGACCAGGGTAACTGGTATGTTCCAAGTAATCTATGAAACAATTAAAAAAAATAAAGGAACATTTTTATTATTATAGTCATTGTTTGTTTTGTTTTTTTCCTCATTTTGGGTGTTGCATTGGTTTCTTGAAATCAGTGATCCCTGTGTCTGCTAACAAAGACAGAAATATTATTATTATATATTTTTTTATCAAAACCAAATGATGCATTTCTCAACTCAAAATGTTTCAGACCAGTGGTGCCCAATTTTGGTTCTTCAGGGCCACTTCCCTGCATGTTTTAATTGTTTCTCTGCTTGGACACCTGATTTGAATGAATGAGTGATTAACAGGCTCCTGCAGAACATGAATGCATGCTAAAGAGTTAGAAAAACAACTAAACTATGCAGGATAATGGCCCTCAAGGACCAGCATTGTGCACCACTGTTATAGACGTCCAAACGTACGAGACAAATTCACAACAAAACTTTCACAAAAATGCTGAATACTGGTACACTTAATGTTTGCATGTAAAAATGTAAAACTGCAAGTCTTTTAACAAATACATTGCTACATAAAACATAATTGAAAGAACAGCATTCAGTCTTTGTAAACAGAATTTATTTTTGATACGATCATATTGTGAATATAGATTGAAGAAACTGAGGAAGTTTTCTCAGTTTAATAACTACTCCAAATCTGTTTGTAGTAATTAATGTAAAACAAATAATAATGTATAAACATGTTAACAAATACAAGGAAATAAACAACTTAAAAATTCCCCCTTGATACTTTTTCAATTTTAACCTTGGATTTGAAGGGGTTTTATTTTTTAGTGAATTTATAATAATTTTTTCTCATGGACAGTACATTGCTTTTAGGATATCAACTAAAATTGTACAAACTCTACTTGATGTATAAAATGAATAATCATGAAAAGTAGTTGAATCTATTCCTGTTGTGACAGCTGCACAGAAAAAAGTGACATATATATATACTGTATAATTTTGTCCTGATGCATCTCAGTAATCCAGGTAGAAAAATCAATAAGAGAAAATAAGTAGGTCCTCTGGACGGGTTCTTTTTTAATGAAGAACCAAATAAAGAAAAACCCGTCCAGAGGACCTACTTATTTTTTCTTTTTGACTGTAGGATTTTATTAATACAGTTTGGCTTCAACATTATTCAGAGTGAAGCAACTCCCTCATTTTGTTTACATTGGCAGACATTAATATATTAATATTTAATTGTGTTGTCTAGAAAGTTATCACAAAAGAATCAGTAAAATCAAATCTTTTGTCCTATAATGTTATATAGCCAAACAAAAGAGTCTGTTTAGTGGTCAATATAGACATATTTGTCTTATAGTACCATACTAAAAGTCTTTATATAAACAGAGCTAATCTTGTGATTTAACAAAAAAAAATCTCTTCAGTTAACAAGGTTAAAATAATATTGAAACAAAGAAAAAGCATACATCTTCTGCACGTAATCAAAGAGTTCACACTAGGGTCGAAGCAGTTTCTATACATCAAATCTGTAATCAAAGAGACTCTTAAACAGAAAGAACTGAAACGTTGGAGACCATTCAGTTTGCAGGTTGAAGAGTAGAAAAACCACTCCAACTTCCATGGTGATTAAACTGTTTATTTCTATAGTGCCTTTGTATTACAAGCTTTGTATATGTATTTTCATTTACAAAAAAAGAGGAAGTTCTTTTCAGAAGTGATTTTCTACAAGCACAGGACTCTGTTGTGCTCTGACGATTTGACCCTTGACAAGCCACAGATTAGTGAATACACATTAAACCATGAACCACATGAACCACATCAGACTTTTGTTCGGACCTTTAACTAGGAGGAAAGTTTAGTAACTGGACCTCAGTGAATTTTAATTGAATACACCGGTCATAGGGTAAGGTTAACAGTGACAAAATAAATGAATATAACTTTTAGTCACTTACTCTATCTGCAAAAAAGTAATGTAAAATTGTTTAAAAAGGTGCTAAAGAAAAAAATCACTGTAAACAGTAGGGGCTGTCCATAAACAAACAAGAGTAATTAATTTCTGACAAGACTGCAAAAATTAATTTTACCGTAAAAGATGTCTGGAGCAAATTAAACATATAATCAGAGCATATTTAACTATTGTTTAACTGTCTCTGCAGTTTTCAGCTCTAGTAAATTACACTATGATTACAAGGTTCAGTATTATTCTGTATTAACATAAAAAACAATATTTAATATTTTGAAAGACAAAGTCTTCAAATTACACATTTTTATACAAACCACCACTTGGAGTTAAAAGTTCTAACAGACTTTAAAGCAACATCTTATGAACCAAAATCATGAACTGTTATATTGAATGCATTATAAATAAATGAAAAACTCACCATGTGCATATTAAAGTAACATTTGTTTTTCATTTTTGGTTTTCCTTTACTGGAGAATAATGCACTAAAGTGCATGTGTGTATTTTGAGAGATTACTGTAGCATGATTGTTTGGTTACAGCCCTTTACACCAAAACCATTGCTGTTTTTAGCACAAGTAATATAACTAAAATGTTGCATGTTAAAAATGTTTTAATTAAAACCATTAAAAATAAAAAAATCCATAAAAAAATTACACAATTACTGTATAATTCTGTTTACATTTCTCTGCTATTACAGCTCAACAAAACTGTAAAAGAAAGAATGCGGAGTGAAACCTGACATACACAAACTATATTTACAGCACACGCAATGTATTTTACAACTGAACAATAAATATTGACCAAGTGATGCTTCACTGCATTAGTAACAGTCTATAAAGTATTTAGTTTGAAGCAAGATGGTCCTCTGATTTATACATTCACATAAAACTCAAAATAGTATTGACACATACACACAAAACAGATGGCTTTGCTGTTATAAGTCAGATGTAAATCCACATTGCACTGGTGAAAGTAACTTCATATACAAATTGGTTTGTTTTTCTTTTTAGTGCTTACACCTGGTTTATCTCGACCATTAATAAATCTAAATTAACACCTGACATTGTTGATTTTGGATTGAGACTTTTTTTCTGTTTCTAGTCCAAAGGTTCATGGTAGAAAGTCTGTAAGAGCCATGAGAATATGGTGAAGTATGAGGGCCAAAATGAAGACTGTTGCTCAACCAGGGTGGCTACATTCTTGTTGCAGGAGGCTATATCTATTCCTAAGCCAGCTACTGATGTGATTAATAATAGGTCGGCACCAGTAACTGAGAGGCCGGCGCTGGCGAATGAGAAGGAAACTATTCATTTGAGTTAGCATCGAAGAGGCTAGCAACTAGCATGGATAAGCTGGTGTTAGCATTGGAGAGGCTAGTGGCTAGCATGAATATGCTGGCATTAGAATTGGAGAGGCTAGCGACTAGCATGGACAAAGCTGGTATTAGCATTGGAGAGTCTGACTAGCATACTTTGTTAGACACAAACATTTTTGAATGATGAAAATTTTTATCAAAAAAAACGGTTGACATACAAAACCTATAAGCAACATGCACTGACAGGTGTTCTTTAGACAGAATTTACTGATCAACATGAAGTCAAGTATAAATAGTAAACATAATATATATATACAGTATATATATAATGTCGTATACAGATCCATTCATTCATCCATCCATGGATGGATCTATGGTTGCTAGCCATCTCCAATGCTAAAGCCAGGTTATCCATGCTAGTCGCTAGCCTCTCCAATGCTAAAGCCAGGTTATCCATGCTAGTCGCTAGCCTCTCCAATGCTAACACTAATGAATAGTCTTCTTCTCATTTGCTAGTGCTGGCCCCAGTTACCGGGGCCAGCTGCTCAGTTACGGGTGCCGGCCTATTATTAATCAGATCAATAGCTGGCTTAGGAATAACAAGGATGTAGCAACCTCTGGTTGAGCAATAGTCTTCATTTTGGCCCTCATACCGCGCCATATTAGACAACATGTAAACACAAAGAAATTATTGCTTTCAGTTTTAAGTACTCTGTGAATGTAAACGTATAGTGCTCATGTATATCTGAGCTCAGATCCAGCAGTTGGACATTAACTTTGACAAAGTGAATTATTGGCTCATTCACATCCCTAACATCCCCCCAAACAAAGCTCAGCCTTATCCTCTCACAATCAAAGGGGATTTAAACGAGATTCAAGTGTGAGCACTGTGACCTGACTGGAGTCAGTCAATTTGCTGGTTTATTAATTCCCCTCGGTGCAATGCCATAATGATTATTGAGTGAATTCGTGTCGTGCAGCCTGGCATCCTTTCCCACAAGCAGGGTCAGCAAATGAGTGTTTTTTTTAGATTTAGTTTTTATTTTAAATATATGCGCATTTAACTCTTTGCTCAGTTGACATCAGATACAAATGAAGAATTGTTGAGAGAGTTCCACCAATTATACTTCAAAGTATGAATAACAAGATACGATGCAGAGTTGCATTTCCTATAGGGACAAAGAAATACAATCATTCAATGCATTTCTTTTTTACCAACAGTTAATAATTTGGCAGCTCTCTCTTTTAACCAAAAAAAAGCTAATACCAGTCAAGGCTGGGTCAAAAATAATCTTGAACTCAATTTAAGTATTTAAGAAATTGAATGACAATAACCTCTTAATAATCTTAGTTCCACTGGTGGGCAAAAATGGTGCCGGCCTTTAAACGTTTCCATGGGCTTTTTTTATACCAGGGTGTCAGATGACTTCCTTTGGTTCTTACCTTGAACTTGACACCCTTGCTAAAAATTCAAAAGGCCTTTAAAGAATTTCAGGGGCAACACCAAAATCTAGGAAAGAAAATGTCGACATGCAATATAGGCTTCAACTAATGCCAAGATAGTCACTGGTTAAGCTTTTGAACAATATAAAATACATTCAGAATTATCTAATTAAATATTGAAATGAGAATATGTTCTGTGGTGGTAGAATATTAACCTTTAGTCAGAGCATGGAGGGAACACCAAGGTCCTGGCAGATGTGCCTCTAGTGTACATCATTTGGAGGGCATCATCCCTCTGCATGCATAATGTGCTGAACACTGTGTAAGGCGATAACACATACTTGGACATGGTCAACATAATCAGATAGTCTTTACTGACAGATTAAAGCATCACTATCAAACTGTCCTCTACAAACAAGGAACAACCTCACTGTGTAAAGCCATTCAAATTGCATTTTGGCATCTCTGATGCTCAGACTGAATATAAACGCTCACATTCACTTAAGCAAAATGGCAAAATGTTTTGAATCTATCTCTTGAACATACTCCCATGGGCCACATTTTTCTGCAATTTTAGTCCTTTTTTTAGTTTATAAACCACAACTGTTGGTTTAGCACTTATTTGATCTTTTCCACTACAACAGCTCTGAGTCCTGAGAGAGAGCAGAATGTAGTAAACAACACTCTCAGGCTGAGCAAACGCAGTGCACCAAGTAAAGCAAACCCACCTCTGCGAACATGAAGATAAAAGCCAGAATGAACAACTAAAATAATGTTAAAGATTAACATTGAACAGAAGCAATGTCACTTTCTTTTAGCATCAGCCGAAACTTTGCATCAAAGGTTCTTTTGAAACTGTCAGCAGACACGAAGCAAGTGCTTAAGGCTCTATAAAGAGCTCCAAATACAAGAGGCATCTACAGAAACAGTGAGATGGATCATGTGACGAACAATATTGAAGTATTCTGGCATCATGCTTGTTTTTTTTATTTCTTTTGTTTTTTTTCCTCAAACAGTCTGAATAGGGACCTTCACTTGTGACGTCACCCGTATCATTTGCATATTTTTTCATCCGCTCGCTCAAAAGATTGGACACACGGAGTGATATACAAAAAGTCAGTATTATTACCGTAACAAAAAAAGACAATCCCAGAGCAAATTTCGACACATCCGACATCAGGAATCACAGGAAAGTTCATTTGAAAGGTCGTCTGGGGGGTCGAGATCTTTGACAGACTTGGAAAGCGAGCGTAATTGTTAAACAGGTTTGTGTTTTTACTGATGTCTTATAGCTTAGCTTGCTGCATCTATCCTGTGTGTGTATTTTTATCACTGGGGCCACCGCTTTTTAATCGCTTAAACAAATCCAATGGTGATGTTTAAAATTTGTGTAAGTATAAC
>JARVJO010000269.1:1910224-1923351 GCA_031762555.1 Cynodonichthys magdalenae
CTGCAGTAGATTGCTGTATGAGGCTAGCATAGATGCTAGGAGTAAAGCTAGCAGTAGGCTACAGTAAAAACAATAAGGTTTACTGTACCTGTTTATCAACAGAAAGTGCAGGGATAGGATTCGGGTGGTCCAGTGTTGGTCTTTTACCTCCGATAAAATGTTTGGAGCAGACGTTAAGCCCTTGGTTGGACTTTTTTCCTGTCAAATTCAGCTCGTCTCATTGCTCAAATCCAGCTATTAGCCTAGCATCTTAGCTTGGGAAAAGTGATCAAAAATACTCCTTCTATGAGGGGACGATGGCTGTATCCTGAGTCTCTGTTATAAGAACCGTAGCACAATGTTTTGTGGTCCTCCCGGTGAAGTTCAATGCCGTTTTCCTGAATTTATTTAAATTTAAACACCGCTAGACCGGCGCAGTTCCATTGAAATCAATGAAACTGCTACGAGAGTTTGTACGCGTATCTGTATTGAGCGGACATCTTGTTCCAAAAATATCCTGAGTGAAGATCCCTATTAAAAAAATACCATCATTTTTGAAACAGAAAATTAATAATGAACATTTGGTAATAATTTGTTTTGATTTAATGGCTTGATTTATTTGCAATTCTGTATTACTGCACTTTCTTGTACATTTCCATTTGCCAAAAGGAAGCAGGGGGTGGGCTGTTTGTACCTTCACAAACCTGCAACCATCAAACAGAATTTTAAGTTGCTAGTTTGACACATCTAAAATTTAACCCTTAACAAAAGAAGACTGTATAGCTTAAAGTAATTTGAGATCCAGATAAAAATGAAAATAACAATTTGAGGAATTTTGAATAGGTCAATTCAACGAGCCATTTTTCTGTGGAGCAGCTGAAAAGCACATTATCAGTCAACCCAGTAACAAAGGGGCCATATTATTACCTGCCTAAATGACTTCCTTTCTATCCACCTTATAGTAATTGCAGCAGTGATGGCACTTTGACTCCTGGTGGCATAAACAACTTTTGAACATTTTATGAGCGCCTATTTGAGGCATTAGATCTTTCAATCCTTTGAAGCAGAGTAGGACACTTTGAAACATTGATGATGTTCCTTCCAGCTCAACGAGTCCATATCTACAGCCCTTGCACTCAAGAGAAAAGGTCTTTTAAAGCTATATGCTGTTTTTGTATTTCCATTTTTAGTCCTTTTTAGTTGCCATAAAACTGCAGAAATTGATATTTTCAATTATGGAAAGCATCCTGGTTTTTGTCTTTACCACTTGAGTTGTTTCATGAAAGGACAGAGACCAAAACTTTTATTTAAGTCAAATAAAACTGAGATAAAAAAGATTTAGTTTTTTTTGCTTGTATCCAATATTCACGTATTAAAGTAAAAAGCTTAACAATGAAAATCAATTTTTATTTTAAATGAAAAATGACCAAACCAAAAATGGTTCAAAGTCAAACTAGTGCACAACGATAGTGCAGAGTAGAGTTAGAATTTCTTCAGTATTGCAAATACTTTTAAAGATGTCGCTCATTTTTAGTGCAAGTTAAAAAAAAGATGCAAAAATAGAGAAGTTGACATATGATTAAATAGTTTTTCAAAATCTGGCAACAAAAAATCCAGTTTAATTTAACGACGTCCAACTGATTCATGAAATTTTTAATAGATTTATTACAAATCTCTGCAAAGCACAGAGGACCAGTAAATATAAATCAAAACTTTATGAATAAACAACACATGGAATAAGGCTGTCAGTCGTTTAGAAAGATTTATTGCCACGTGACATCTGCTTACTGTGTTTAATAAAAAATCCTGCTACAGATTTTTATACATATTAGATTTACAGCTTTGAATCACAGCCAATTAATCAGACAGCTTATTCATTTATCTAATAGGATAGAGAGATGGAGAAACACCTGTGTGGTTAAATGTGTTGAAAAATACCAGAGGAGAAACGGTGTACATTACAAAAATAGCTTTGTTTAATATAAATGCAAATGGATTTAAAGTTGTAAAGGGTATTGTAAATTGAATAAAGTATAATTTTCAGAAATGTGACTAAAAGAAATGCCTTCCTGGCAGCCTTGAACAGCATGTGTGTAGATGTGTGGCTGACAGCACACGTGAAAGAGCGAATGAGAGCACCTGGCAGCCACTTGGCAACTTTCCGTCCCATTTCATTTGCTCCCTTAATGACTGAACGTGGGCTCGGCTCCTCTCTCATTCTGTCCACATCAGGACGCAGCACTGAGAGCGTTTCCACAAACAACCCCATTTATCACAGATTGCCGACTAATTGTAAGCACCCCACACTCAGCCCATTACTACTTCACATTACAGTGGGCTAGTTGGTAGGCAAAACAGCAGAAAGATGAGGTGATTTTTTTTTTCATTTAATGATATTCTGACATTATGAATAGAATGTTACTCTGAATTTGGTGTTACTTTGGAATTTTAGACCAAAATATTCAAGTAGTCATATCATGCTTTTAAATCTTTCCTTTTCACATTTAAATCATTCAGTTGGGGTTCTTATAAAGTGGAATTGCAATCCTTTGGTCTGAATTCCTCTATAGTTAAACTTTACCAGCCCCTCTTCTACCACTTTTCTGATGTGTGCATCAAAGCAGCTGAATTTGATACTGTGCCTTTTAAGGCGCTTCAAGCTCCGCCCCTCTCCGGCTTCCAGACCGGTCCACTCCGGTTTGAGAGAGGGGTTTGCATTTTCTAGCAGTGCAGAGATGTTTTATTTACAATTTAATTAAAATATGTCAACAACAGAAGACTTTTCAATCCAACCTTACATGTTGGAGCCAGAGTCTGACCCAAAACCAGAGTTTGACCAAGAACCAAAGCAGAATCAAGATGAGGAAATTGTAGTTGGCAAGTCCAGACCTTGTTTGGCAGTTCCGTCACAAATAATTTGATGTAATAGTTCAGAAAACGTCATAGAAAACAGAGAAAACTGAACGGGATGAAAAATCTTACCCAAACAGAATATAAAGATATCTTTGCATCAGGAGAGACTAAATTCAACTTTTCTGCCTCCTAGAAACTCCAAGTCCACAGCAAAATGTATTTCACAGTTTAAAAAGTGGATTTTGCACATGTCCCCTCTAAGTGGATGCAAATGTCAAATTTAAACAAGTTGCCTTTGAAGTAAAAATGTGTAGTTTCAGGTTGGTTCATTGGCAAGATGAATACATAGGTGCAAATGATAAATTCTTCAGTAATTATTCCCTTTTCCTGGTAAATGCCAGTTTGTTGCATTCGATGGAAATCAAAGCAAGCACCAAGCTTGTTTAAAGATGGAATAATGTGAAAAATGTATAATAAAATGGATTTTAGAAATGTTTGTGTTCATGGTGAATTTAATGCACATATTGGTCTCCTTTCCATGGAGCAAACACTTTGTGAGGCAAGGAAATTATTTACTGAAAAATAAATATTTCACAAGTAGGAAATCAATCAAAAAGAACAAACAATTTAGCCTGGTCCTGCTATTCCAACAGTGTAAATCCTTCTGGCTGAAACTCAAAACAAATTATATATTTTTCAATGATGGTCCAGGGTAGCTCTTTGGTGAGATCAAGGCTTTTGTTCTTATACAATTTAAAAATGGTAGAGGCCATTTCAAAAGGCAGTCGTCAACAAGAATTTGGACTTCGGCTGAATGATGAAAACACTGCAACAAGCACAGCTCTGATCTGACAAATAGCTGCAACAAAATGACTTTTCCCCCGGAATTAAAAGCATTGAAACCTAAGAGCTCTGCTCCAAAAAGAAAAATCTAAATTCTAGTCATGTTTTTTTTTCTCTCCCCTAAACTGCAACCATAATCTGAACCCCCTGCTGAAAATAAGAGATGGAACTGCAAGAGTCACTATCTCTTTCTACATGCAAACAGTGACACTAAAAGGGACACAGGAAACAAAAGCTTGAAAGATGTGCTGGAATCTAAATACGCTAGAGACACCAAATCCTAAACAGCTCCCCCTCATATGGTCTATCAAAGACTGCTTTCACTGCTGTGAGAACATTACTGACAAGCTTGGAGGAAAAAGACTTCACAGTATATTTATTAAGTATTTTGCCATGGAAATATTCACTTTAGTCAAACTCATTTTGGACATCATGTACAGTAAGAATATACAACGTAAACGAGATGGGTGGACCTATCTGGAGTAATTTCATGTTTAGACACTGGAGAGTTCTTGCCGTTCAGATGAAAGGTGCATTAGAGTTAATGTTGGCTGAAAGCAGGAACCGACCTTCAAGATAATGTTCCTTCCTGTGATTACTATGTTGACCTTCAGATGGAAACGACAGCACTACTACTGCTGAAGCCTTCATCATTTTCCACTGGAAGTTGCATGGGTTCATGCAGATCACTAAGAATTATTGATGAATCTCAATTAGATTCGTCTCACTCCATTTAATTCTACACATTTGGGATATGGTTTGCCAAAAATTATGCTTATCAACATCCTGGGAGTCATTTATACGCTGGAGATGAGTGTTGATGGTAATATTGTTGATCTTGTTAAATGTGCAGCACGTTATGCTTCCGCTGGCAGTGCTGATGATTACCACGACACCCATAACTCACTTTTTTACCCTTGCCCATGTTATTTTCAGATAAGCAGTTTAACGTTCTTGGAAAGTTCATTAGGACACCAAAAGACTTAAAAATAAATTGCTTGCTGTTATTGCACACCGCAAAATGGCTCATAAATGTTATTCTAATGGCTTTGGGAAAGTCAGTTTGTTAAAAGCATTAGCATTTTCCCCTTACAGCCACGAGCTAGAAAATGAAAATATGAACCATTTGTGCAATCAAACACTAACATGAAAGTCTCTAGAATGACGAGGTGAACAAAATTTAAGGTGTTTCGGGAGATCTGTCATAAAATTTAATAAAAAATATAAAATCACTCAAGCACATTCACTTTATTTGGATTTAAAGATGGTTTAAACTGAAAATGGGTTTTAAACTGTAAAACTTTTGGCAACTGTGCTCATCATTTAAAGTAAAACCAAATAAAACATCATGTTTGGTAGCTCACTAAAAGTATTTTCCCAGAAAAGAAACAGATCCGAACAAAGCATCTTGATTTTTCTCCTAGCCAACTAATTAGACAAGATTAGAGACCCAACACGTTTGTAATTAAGTGCATTGTTTTTTAGATTTTCATTTTAATGATACAGAATTATTTACTTGACAATCTTTCCAACTACAGTTTTCCAACGTGTCACAACAGATTTGTGGTTTTATTGTATGAAACTTCAAACATTTGCAGAAAAAGTGTATCAAACTTCACATTATTCTCTTGAGAATTTGACATTTCCCAAGAATTAGTTTTTAGAATTACCTGCATGTTTTATACTACAGTCTATAATAAAATTGATCTGTTACAGTCTCCTTAGAAGTTTCTTTATTGTTCCACTATGCAAGTTGAAAATCTTTTAATTAGCTACTTTATGACAAACTCTTTCTTCAGCTTCAACCTGACAGACTTCAACTTGTTCCTATAATAGATTTGTCAAATGCATCACTAGATATCTCATTTAATAGCATCTGGTTTAATCCCTGACATTTGAGGCAAAAACTGACCACTGGTCATGACAGTTGTAGTTTTATTATAGTCCCAGGATGATGAGTTTAAAAAGCAAACTAGACAACAGACAACCAGTTGTGACATCTTGTCAATCTTTTTATAGAGGTCGGTGAGACCGCTGCCAAGTCACATGTCTGTTGTCAAGTTGCACACTGGGTTAGAAATGTGAGGACCCACAATAAAACCCTGATATTTATGGACCAACTTAGTAATGGTTGTATAGTACAAGTATGTATTTGCAACCTTTTCACTTTGGGGAGAAAAAGGGGAATCTATAACTTAAAGGGGCAATATCATGTAAAATCAACTTTTTTAGTATTGCTT
Organism: Cynodonichthys magdalenae; assembly: GCA_031762555.1. Classification (NCBI taxonomy): domain Eukaryota; kingdom Metazoa; phylum Chordata; class Actinopteri; order Cyprinodontiformes; family Rivulidae; genus Cynodonichthys; species Cynodonichthys magdalenae. Next base: position 1,916,140 of record JARVJO010000269.1, read on the forward strand.
TGACTCTATCATGCATGTTTATAAAATTCTGTAATGTCCTGTGGTAGCTATTCAGGAGAACAAAAACGGCTGGTAGGCCCTAGAACCGCCTTTTAGGTGCAGCTCCTCTGCAACAACTAGCAAACAACTGGTGAAACCGCGCATCTGCTGAGTAATACTTCTCACTCCAGTTCTTTTTTGGATTAAAAAAATGCCTTTGAGGAAATGTATTTTCAGATGCCAAGGATGATACGGTTCTTTAAAAATGGTTGGACAATTTTGGAAGTAACCCTCTGATGGGAAAAAAAAAATTATATTTGCGCAAGCCACTTTATGGATGATAGCTTTCTGAACAAAAAGGAATTTAACAGTGGATTAATAAGATTATCACTAAAAAACGATGCAATTCCAACACTCAGAAGGACACAAACACCGTTGTTGTCTGCCCAGATAAGCTAAAAAACAGCTCAGGTTGTTTTGTCCGGTTGTTTGGTATATCTGTGATCTACGGTTATCATTCTTAACTTATATTAAAGTCTGTGTTCTTTAGTTGGCTTACACCACATTTTAGTAATAAATAAATTAGCTTAACATTGACGTATGTGAGGATGACTGGGATATATCTTACCAAGCTGAAACATCGTCTCTATTCGCTTCGGTTCTTCAGTAAAAGTACTTTCTGGGTCTGACGTAAGATCATAAGGTTCAATTGTATCCTGAGTTGCGGTTTTCCAAAACCGATATTGTAAGATGTTGCTGCTATTTGTTTTTATTATTACAACAAAATACAACACCCCTAAGACCAGGTTGTAAACGGCATGAAGCTGTTGTGATGACGTGCAGAAATGGGCGTGACGGAAGCGGTGGAAGGTTCTTAAAGAGACAGAGGCCAATTTCAAGGCGTTTAGAAATGGCTATGACGCAAAGTCAAATTTATTTTTGATTTATACAAATTGACAGCATTTTCAAAACAACTAAAGGTGACATAGTTCCTTTATTTTGGTATAGAATTGAACTAGATGCCTGAGAAACACATAATACTGGCCCTTTAATGTTTCTCAGTACAGGCTTGTGTTTTGTCTCTACAAGAGTTGGCATGGAAGACAGGGTTTGCATATCAAAGTTCTTTTTTTTTTAAACTTTGAGTGATAAAGACAAGAGCAGCATCATAGTGGTGTAAATATTGATGCCACAAATACAACTTCCTACTTTGGATTTTAAGAAGATTCTGCAGACTAAGCACAGCCTCACAAACACTGATGATGCTCCAAACACAATGGCCAGCTTTAAACTGGGCCAAAGATGCAACTACTACAGAAAATGCTTAAGCAGAATTAGAAAACTGTTGACATAAACTGCAGCGTTGCTACATTTTATTTTATTTTTTGCAAGATCGTTATAAAAATCCACATAGCTTTGCAAGTCACATGCACTGAGCCCAATAAACCTAGACATTAATTGCGAAACATAATCCTAAATTAGGCGCTTTAAATAAAAAGGCTGCCGTTGCATTTTATTTTTCATTTTATTGTATTTCACAAACTCTCTGCTTATTGATCACACAATACAAAAAGCAAAGATCTACAGCAATTCAAGAGACAAGTTTTTAGGCTTTTTCTTTTTGCTACTGGTCCAGATCACAAACGTGGCAATGCTGTTTATATCTGATGCTGCACTGGAGTCCTGCAGCCTTTTTTTAAAAATAACTCACTTCCCTGCCCATAAAAAAAGACTGCACTCCGTGAATGTACAGCAAATTAAGACTTACTGTACAAAAGCCATTACAAATTAAATTGTGACAAAAATGTGAAGCGGGATGGAACAACAGGGAGTCTTCCAATAAGAAAAGTAGTTCAACCCGCTGCTCCTCGGTATAGCTGTGACGAGTTATTAAAATTGCAACCCAGTCCCAGGAGGTGGTGTGTAATTTTAGAATTAATATACAGTTTAGAGCTAGATGTTTGCAGCTTTTGAATTATTCAAATACATTTCTGGTATGGGCTTGAGTCTGGTGGGTGCAAGGCAGACCCCATGCATACAAATTAATACATTACATAGACATACAAAAAAATGAGAGATGACAGATTAGGAGGACATAAATATTTCAAACAGGCAACAAAACAAAATGTCTACACTTGTTCAAAGATCAAAGCTCAAAAGCTTCAACATATGAATGAGAACAGTTAGAAATATTACTGTAAATTCAACCAGGGATGCACCGATATGAAAATTTCGGCCGATATTATTGTCCGATATAATTATTGCTGTTCTGGCCGATAACCGATATTTACTGATATTACACAGACACACAAATTATATTATACATATACGCACAAACACACTTGGGTTTTATTTGATATTGTAAATAAACGACCAGACCTCTGACATGGTTCCCTACTTCACTATCATGATCAAACAGATGCCGCTCAACCAACCATTTCCCCTCCCAAAACAGAAAAAACAAAGCTAAAAAGTGGGAAATCAATATCGAACATTAATATCAGCCCAGTTTTACATATCGAACCAATACCGATATTCTAAAAAATGACTAATATTGGCCGATACTGATATTAATGCTGACATATCAGGCATCCCTAAATTCAACCAATCCCATGAAATTTTGCTCAGATTTGCAACGTTTAGAAATCTTTTTTTTTCTAAATATGACACCTTCCACTAATTTTAAAATATGAAAATGTTTTCTCAAGTTTTTATTTTTCTGTTATTTAGGATTTGATCTGTTGTGAATTTGTAACCATCTTTCACATTGACAGCCTTGCAGAAATTAGCCAGAAAAAAAAGTCAAAAGCCACAAAATCAATGAGCCTAATGTAGTAAAACGTAGCTGTAGAAACTACATAATCAGACAGTTTTATTTAATTAACACCAAAGGCATCTCTGAAAGCTAAACAGAGAGGCAGCTTGTAATCATTTAAAGTTCTGGATTAAGATGGAAGCATCTAGAGAAAACGTTGCTATTCCTTTTATATTGATGTAGACTTTAACAAAGAACAATTCATGTCTGAGATCAGATTAAGGTGTATTTTTTCATGTAAAGATGTAGGTCAACTGATCTCAGAAAAGAAAAAACAAACAACATTATGACAGTTATTTATTAACATCTGCAAAAATGTCAGGGTTTGTATCTCATTTTTATACCATGAGGTGCATTCACCACCACTTGCTTTTCATGCACATGTAATGAGGACGGTAAGATTATTTTAAACAAGTTCCATTGGGTATTTTATGCAGCTAAATCAATCGATTTATTTTATGAAATTTCATTTCAGCAGCAGCCCCGGGTCTTGTTAAAGATTGCATAACAAGCTGGGGGTCTGTGGCTCACACTTGTTCTGGGACTCCAATTAGAGCAAACCAGAAAACTGATGGCATTTGTTGCCCTTTGTCTTTTCTACTCTGCCAATCAGCGAGACTTTATAGAAAACTGCATTTTTTTTTATCTGGATTTTAAGCTTTGTTTTCTCTTCCCCACTAAATGTAGAATAAGTTCAATCCATCTATTTAAAAAAAAAAAGTGCTTTACGGTATAGGAAAGACTGAACCAGACTCCCTGACCTTGTCGCCAGACCAAGAAACACAAAGGGCTGAAACAAGTGAACACATTCATGTATGCATGAAGGGGCACGACATGACGATTCACAACTCTACAAGAGATTTCATTTTAACCAAGCTGTTTTGGGCAAATCTATCTGCTACAGACAGTTAACTGTTTCCAAAGGTGCAGGGTCCTAAAATGTACCCCAATCGTCTCTGACCCTGCAGTGTGTCCTCTGCAGCAATACATTTAACATTTCAATGCTAGCATGAAAATGATGGTTCTAGCATTGATTATTTTGGTTTCGTCTAGTTTTGCTTGTAATATTACCAATCATGTTTTTTTATTATTATTAATGTTTAAGTACCTTTAGAAAGACTGAAAAAGCAGAACACAAAACGACTTTTGTTGATATTCAAGAGCACAAAATACTCCTACTTTTTTGGCACAAAGATGTGTTTTAAAAATTGATTCACTGAATCACAAAATGCCCAAGCCTCTTTTGTGTCTGATCACATTGTCCTTTTAGATTTCAGTTCAAGTTGCATGTAGTGCCTCAGCTTTTAAAGCTTAAGTTTTGAGGTTAACAGTTTTAAAGGCCCCTCACAAAACTGCTGATACTTGAACTATGTATGATCTCTGTGCAGTTCTCTTGTCGATGTTGGTAATGAGTTTACTGAAAACCGGCCAAAGCGAGGCCTCCCCTCTTTGGCTTCCAGAACATGGTGCATTGAACTGAATCACAGCAGACAGCTGGGGCCGCCCTTTATGGAAATGCACCCTCTACAATTACTGCTTCGACCTTCCCCTGTAAAGAAAAATGGGGATACGGTGTGTCCACTTAGCGGCCCTTTCAAACACTTAGTGGCAAACGTGTTGGACAGAAGGACCACCTTTTGCCTGACACGGTCTCTTGTTTAGAGGAGAAAAAGAACACATTAGAAAGGTGACAGGTTGACAAATGAGATACATCTGTCAACCAGGAAGAGACCCACAGCGCATTAATTTAGCCATAGTGTTCAGAACCACACTGGGAGATGGACCTGGTTAGAGACAATATAGATGCAATAAGCATTCCTAGAAGTAAAAGCATATTTCCCGCCACCAGTTTGAAGATATTCTGGTTGTGGATGTTTTGGTAAACTCTTGAAAATGATGTAATGCTCAAGCATATGCAAAATATTGTAACATGACTCAGCTATAATACCATCACTACCAATTTAATTTTAGCTCATTAGTTATAAATCTGACAGCCTTGTAGCTATTTTTTTATTTTTTGTACGTGTTGCCAAATTTTGATTAGCTGTGGTGGCAATTCTAAATCATACTCAAAAATGTATTAGTTGTAGAAGAACATCCAATAACTGTCTCAAGTCAGGGGTTGCAGCTCACGTAAGGCACATCTACTTTGATGCCACGTGCCGAAGACTGTCCCTGTTCTAACAACCAATGCTGACAAAACCCTGAAATCGTAGGCTGCATCTGAGAATCCAATGCGGCCGACTATATCCCAGAATTCATTGCGCCATCAGCAAACTAAACAGAAAAAACAGAGACATGAATTTTATTTATTTAAAAAACAATTATGGCAGAGTTTAGAAATTCATCACGGACCGAAAAATACGTTTTTAAGCAGATGTTTAGCAACTCATTTGATTATATATATTTTGATTATATATATTATATAAACTGTGATTTAAAAGTTATCACCATGGTAATGGGGCAGCATGTGGTCACGCAAACATCTTCCGTAGACTAGACCAGGATTATTTAACTGGTGGCCCGCGGGCCACATCAGGCCCACTGGTGACCAGAATTCGGCCCACTAATAGGTTCAATAATCTCTTAAGCCCAAACGCTTGGTTTTCTACTTTAATTCATATAAGTTTTGTTTTTTGTAGTTAGACGTGTGGTATCTACAGAAACGTCAGAATCTTGGGTAGCAGCTGGTAAAGCCTTTGTATAAATGCTCAAGACACATAAAACTACAAGTAGTTAAAGATAAAATTAAGGTAAGTATAAATAAAACCGGTTCAACAATTTGGCAAGTCAGAAATGTCAAAATAATATTTGTGTTAAATAGGAGGCAAAATGTTTCCTCTTTGGTTTTGATATTGTTTTATTATCACTACTTTTATTATGTAGTGTTCTGAATGTTGTTTTCATGATTAAATGCAGCAAAATAAACTCATTCAAAAGGTAACAGATCTTTGTAATAATTGGTTTATTTACATAATGACTTTAATTGATGGATGTTTGGCCCCTCAGCTGTTGGCCTGCAGTAACTCTGTGTCATTTCACAACCGTTTATGCAGCCGACACGGACTGCCCATGTAGGGCGTAGCCTATGATCTACGTGGGCTGCAAACCCTGAACTGACTTCTGATTACTTTATTTTTTTACAGAACTTTCACATTTGTTCACGAGATATTTTGCTAACAGACAAACCTTTGACAAGTCTGTTTAAAAACGGTTCCGAAACAAAACTGAATCACAAAAAAGTCTGAAGTTGACCAGTAGACATCAACACATCCTCAAGCATGGTTTAGAGAAATGTGGCCCTTTTATCATCAAATGTTGTGCTAAAGCCTCCATTATAAAGGGGGCATGTAAAAAAAGAAGAAATTTGACCTAAAAGCTGCTTTAATCGCTCCCACACTCACAGATTGTATCTACAATACAGTTCATGCATTCTGCCCGGAGGCTGCAAACCATTATGTACCAAATGTGTCAAAATAGCAAGAAAATAAGTTAAGATGAAGAGGAAAAGGGTTTCCCTGCAGATAAATTTATCATTTCACCTACTGTATAATTTGTTGTGGCTCTTCCAACATTTTTGCCTCAAACATAAAAGCTTTCAAAGAGGAAAGTGCATTACTGGCAGGCAAGGTGAAGGAAATATCCTTAAACCCATTTTTCCAATTTGAATATCCTCAATTTTTTCCACATCTTCGTCTCCTCCACCAGATGCAAGCAGAGACGAGGAGTGACAGAAGAGAAAGACGTTGCTTCAGAGCCGTCATTTTAAATATCAATTAAAATTTGCAAATGAGAAACCTGCATCAACCATTCTATTATAGTTTGAATTTTAGCATTTCTGTCAGGCGGGCAGTTAAATGCATTGGTGACGAAGTATGCAATATTCTAAACTGAACTTATGAAATAAGATTAATGAGTCATGCACGCTTTAGACATCAAAGATGTCAAAAAGAACTGAGTATTTACTGATGCATCCTCTCTTAATGTCTTCTCTTCTTCAAATGAATACTAAATCTGAGGATTTATTCAAAATATTTTGCTGAGTTTAATATTTAGGTCAGAGGCAGGACACTGAAGGAGAGCAAAAAGAGAAAAAGATTTTATTTTTTTTATCTTTATACATATATATAAATGCACTGTATATATAGAAGGGTCTATAAGGTCTCCTCTCTGTTGAAAACAACACCTCAGCTGAAAAGATTCTAAACTGTTCAATATTCCTTCTGTAAGAGGCAAGAAACTTCTGAAAAAAACAAAGTATTCTTCCCATGAACAGTGCTCATCGGGCTTATTTTAAAAATGTACTTATTTTTTCTATTTAAAAAAAAAAGCATGCAGTTAATCAGTGTGAATGCCCTTATAGGCATTCACACTATTGAGATCGTTTTTTCTTCCGTACGTTTTTCGGCACACTACTC
>JARVJO010000269.1:1961739-1976126 GCA_031762555.1 Cynodonichthys magdalenae
TTCTGAAGGCAAAAGGGGGTCCAACCCGTTACTAGCATGGTGTACCTAATAAAGTGGCCGGTGAGTGTATATTTAAAAAAGTTTGACCAAAACGACTGCAACTGATTTATTTCTCTACTTGATGATTTTAGTCTAAAACTCAGGCATAAAAGTGATATGCATTACTTGTAGGAATAAATCACAGCCAGTGCAGGAGGACAACGTTATGAAACAGGTTTTCTTTTTTTAAAACGAAAACATCACATTGGAGGTCCGTTTCTCTTTGACAGCAAAGCTTTTAAAATCAACACTTCCAGGTTCCTTTGCTTTGGTGTTAAAAGAAATTCTGTCATATAAAAGTCTGAAAAGGAAAAAAAAAAGTTAAAATCAGAGAAACAACTGTGAGTGTTGTAAATTGAATGCTTTTTTGATGCCTCATTACCTGCTGAGGTGCGCTGAACTCCAGCTGACTCGCTCTGGGCCGCTCAATGAGCGGTAGATAAAAACTGGGCTTGTTCGAGGTCCTCTCAGGTGTGTCTGGGTCTGATGAGGCGCGCTGCTAATTTCATGCTCACTGAACCTCAGCCTAAAAAGTTTACTTCTAGGTTCCCAACACTGCTCACCTGAGAGACAAATTATCAAATTGGTAAACAATGTTCACACCTTTTGTGTTTTGCTGTTTGAATTGACTTGTAAACACAGCGAGAGGAATACAGTGGAGCCTGAGCCCTGAATGACTTTTCTGGGATTTAACAAAGAAGCAGAAATATGAAAGCTAAAAAAGCAACACATCAGCTAAATGCTAGAAGAAGCCAAATGCTAGCTAAAGCCAAGAGTAAGAAATTAAGTAAAACGTAAGAGTAGCAAAACAGCCTCTAAAAACTATAAATAGTAAAGTTATAAAATGCTTGATAAAAGTTACGAGTAGCAAAACGATAGCTAGAATCTAAAAGTAATAAAAGGCAAAGCTAAAAGTATCAAAAGGCTAAAAAAAATACAAAGCAGCATAAGAAGACAAAAATAAAAACAGTTTGTTGAAGCAGATTTTAAAGAGAATAAAGTTTTTGAAGAAAATTAAGATATACAAATGTTTTTTGTTCATCGGGAGATTATCTGTAAATGAAATTAATTACTTTGAAACGTTACAAAAAAGAAAAATTGCAGCTGAATGTATTGATTTCTAAATTGGCTAAAATAGCAAAATAAAGCAGTTTGCAGAAAACATGTTTAAAAAAATTAAGATTTAATAAATAAAACAATAGAGAGGATGATGAGTTTGTGCTTAGGCAAAGTCTAAAAGTGTTAGCAGTGACAGGGCAAAAGAAAACTTGAATAAAACTAGATACCGCAAAGTGGCATAGATACAGATATATATTTTAGATAAATATGGCATATATGACCCCCGCACGGACACAAAGCACCAGAACTCACCAGAACAAATTTATAGTTTTTTTTTCAGAACTCTGAAGCTCCCACGTTGAATAGTTTTTGAGTTCTGAGCATTTTTGTATGTCCAGACACCCCCTTTTTAAATGGAGCCCCCTCCTCAAATATGGGGTCTATCGTAAAACCATTGGCTGGTGCAGTGTAGGTCGGATTCATCTACAGGCGTTTCCGTGCTAAGGTTGATCAAATACATACATGTCAACCCCCCTTCGGACGTTTACCTGTATTATGAGCCTCAAAAATTTGTAACTTTCGCGAAAAAATCCGTAATAAACACACGTGGGGGTGGGCAGGCCGACCCTCAGTCGCACGCGGGGGTGGGGCGGTGGGTGGGGTGCAGGCGGAGTCGGCGGCGGAGATGACAGCGCTTGGCTGCAGCAGAGCAGGAGGAAATGAGGATGGGAGAGTTTATATAGCAGCAGGGCAGATGGAAGATGGTTATTTGATGTTACTTATTGTTTTTTTTAACATCCTACAGGCTCTGACATGTTAAAGAAATTTGAAACGGAGTTTTTGAAAAAATCCGTAAAACATGAAAAACTTTGTGAAATTGCTCTATCCGTCCGTATGCCTGCAAAATGACGTAAAATCTGTGTAAATTATGGACAATCCGTACAACTTGACATGTATGGAAACTTGACTGGAATAAATAAACAAACAATACGAAAACAATATGACCCCTGCTTCTGGTGGGGGGGTCATAATTATTAAATATTACAGGAGGCTTTTAACGTGAACTGTTCTGTAACTGACTCTAAACATAAATACATTAAAAAGAACAGAATTTTCCCTCTGGGATTTAGGAATTGGAAATTTAACATCCGTCACAACTTTAAAGCATCAGCTATGGATGGAAATTAGGTCACAAGATAAAAGTTTATTGATAGCAAGTAGCAGTTATTTAAAATAAATTTACAAATTCATTCTAGCGTCTATCATCTCATTGGATTAGATGAGTCAGTTTTTTTCTGTTTTTCATCTCGGGCCTATAAGTTTTAAAGTTTCAGGTTCTAAAATCCAGCATTGCGCGATCAGTCCGAGTGAGATGGAGGAGGATGAATCCTGAAGAGGAAACGGTCAAATAAAGAAAACTTTAAATGATTGTTATTGTTATAAAAGGCAGCATTTGTTCAAGAAATGCTATAGGCCTTTAATTATTTTATGTGACTTATCAATTTAATTTAGAAATAATTAAAAACGTAAACGATGATAACAAAAAGCTTCAAACTCATGAAAGCTCCTCACTAAATCCCTTGAGCCACATCAGTTATGTTGTGGATATAATGACATAAAGATTATACAATACTTCATCTTTATTTCTGTTGCATTTCTGCCAATCATCTATTTTTTTATTTTTTTGCCTCCAGTCATCTAATTAACTTTTGATATATTCAACCCACCACAATTAGGGTCACACAAACAAACCATGTTTTACACATTTGGAATATTCAGTGAATGTTGGAGCCAGCAGGAATCGAAATAGAGGATGGGAAATAGTCTTTTTTCTCTCTCTCCCTCTTTCTCTCTGCCCTGATAGTGGCTGCAGAGCCTAAAAGCTAAATCACTTTCAAAAGTTAATCTGCTAAAAATCCTGGCAGGCAGTCCAAATTTAGGCTGAGAAACTTCTGAATCCAAATACGGATTTTCAATGATACAGTTTCACACAGACAGTGGGCTGGATTCATCAAACAAGTCGAGTAGTTCTTTTTTTTCTTTTTCTTTTTTAAAGAGAAACAGCAGTTTATACATATATTGTATTCAGTGCAGCTTCTGATGGAGCCCCAGGAATGTTAAGTCTCTACAAACAGAATTTCTAGAGAACATGAAGAAAGCAGTGGAGGTAACCAGAGTTCAGCTGGTCGTTGACCTGAGAGGTAATAAGTCTGGGATGTTTTTTCTGACTTAGCAGCCTGCTTTGTTCTCAGCAGGACTGTTGATGCTGCGAGTTCTGGACTCCGGGCTTTTATTGATCACTGGGACCGACTCTGGGATCCCACAAACACCTAAACATTGTTTTGTGATAAGCTAACAGCAAGTACACCCTTTCTGTTCAGACAAAAACAGAACACAGGGGCAGGGTGACAAGCTAACTTAAAAAGATGGAGAGAAAAATACACCAAATTTGCTCTTGGAAAGCCTCTGTAAAATAAAAGTCTGGTTGTTTTTGAAGTGATGTTCTGTCTGATAATTATCAATAGTTAGTACATTATCTGCCATGACAGTCATAGAGCATGAAGTCTTTGTCCAGGCTAGGCTAATGGCTAGCCAAATGATGGCTTCAGGTTTTAAAACAATTCTTCAATTCTGCAATAAAATCAGGTCTAATTATGTTCTAGACACCACTGCATGGACTCAGGAACTCTTTTAGTAATCGTATGTGAACAAAGTTCACCATGCCAAATGCTGGTTAAAGCTCTATCATGCAAAGAATACGTAAACAGCATCAACGTTTGTCTAACGTTGGAAACCTTGAACATCACACCCTCCTTATTAAAGAGAAGAGGGACCATACATCTTATTAATAGAGTACAGTTTAAATGCCAACTTCTCTGACGGTATGGGGATGCATTAGTGTCTCTAGCATGACAAGCAAACACATCTGGAAAGGCAATATCTATGCAGAATGTGTCAAACTTAAGGTCTGCGGGCCAAATGTCGCCCGCCACAGCATTTTATGTGGCCTGCAAGAACTTCAGAAATGTATTAATTAATGTATTATTTAATTAAATACTTAATTTTACACAGTTGACATGACTTTTCTTTGTAATTTTGCTGCACAGTGTCTTATTTTTACTTTTATTACCCTGTACAGTATTTTTATTTTTATTATTATTATTGCTATTGTTGCATAGCAATATATTGTTTTGTGAATTGATGTATCTGCTGCTGGTGTTACACCTGAATTTCCCCTCTGCGGGACAATAAAGGCTGTTTCTATTCTATTCTATTCTATTCATGTCTTAATTAAACAAGGTATATGCTACTTTAATGCCAGCACTGACCATAAACTACGCCTCCCATATGCGTGTCAATTATTTTCTCAGTGAAATGACAGTATCTCACCACTAGGTGGAGAGGCACAGGGTTTAAAAGTAACCAATAAAATTTGTTGTATAATATTTCCATTTTGATGCATTTTTGCCTGCTACTTTAGTGTTTAAAAGAGGACATTTTAAAATGCTTTTTCAGTGCACAAAATACCACGTAGAGCTCAGTTACTGTTTGTTAGCAGCGTTTAGCCATAGCAATGAGACAAGGAATGCGACATGTTGTTTCAGTCAAAGTTAAACATGAAACATCAAAGTTTGAGGGCCACCATAGTGCTCATTTTGCCCTTGTTGAAAATGAGTTTGACTCCCCTGGTCTACAGATTTTAGAACATACGCTCCCATCGAAATATTTGGGTGATTCTTGTTTAAACTGTTCCAAATTAACATGTTACACAGTAAGAAAAACAAAATCTTAACCATCAAGATAGTTTAGAAATCCATGTGTTCCTTCAAGTTTGCATAAAGATTTTTGCAAATTTACATAATCTTTATATTCCCAAAATTACATAGAAACATTTAAAAATCCCACCAAACAAAAAGAGATGTTCCAAAATAAACAGTTTTCATCTATTTATTTCTATTGAAATGTTGGACAAAAAAGAAGGGCTCTTGCAGGAAAATTGTCTCTCCTAGGATACTTGTGGGATTTGTAAAGCAGCTGAAGAGTTTCTGAGAGTGTATCGTGCGTCTTTGATCCGTGCAGGCAGGCCTTCTAACAAATGCCAGATAGCACTCTGCATGTGACCAGTCCCAAGCTGCTGGTCTGTACAACATGAAAATGTGAACTAATTCATGCTCAGAGTGTGCGTGCATTATTCATCACAGCTCTGAAAAAACCCACCCAGAGCGAAAATGAAGGGATTCTATCTTTCGCCTATCTTTTGTCATGGGCTGGTTTTGAGACAACATCTGAGAATTATAATCAATTAAATGCTTAATATCAGCTATAGCTGCCATACACGCCTGAGTCCTCTCAGGTTTGGTCAAACTTTGAAAATAACTTTGTGTGATTTTACATGATATTGTGAGATGTCACCCCCAAACTATGTGTTGCATTATTTGTGTTTTTTAGCTGGCTCGGCAGCCGTCTTTAACGAAACCCAACCTTTTCCAGCAGCGTGTTTTGCGTGTCTTCAGAGAGCATCGGTTCAGAGTGATAAAGGTTTGACGAGGACATTTTACGGCGGCAGAAGTGCATCTCTATGACACAGCCGCAGCACAGACCTTGACTTCTCTACTGTAGGTTCTGAATTTATTGTCCATTTAAAATGTCAGGAAGTGCAGCGTGTCGCCGCAGAGCGACGCCCGGCAGAGGAGCATTGTTAACGATCATTGCATCATTACAGCGACTGCACCGTGACCACAACACACTCTCAGCTGTAGTGAACGATGAATCCCAACCTGGGAGGCTGTTAGAGTGCACCGTGTGGACGGACCACCCTGAGACCTTCTTCTAAACGTTTTAATTAAAATGAGCACAACAGGAGATTAGAGGTAAAAACAAACCATGCAGGTGGAAAGTAAACTTTATATGTTTTAGTTTCTTTGTTTGGGCTGTTCGCCTGCAATGATCCTTTCATTTTAAGGTGAGATTGTTTCAGGTCATCTTCCTGCAGCGCTGCAGAGGGAAGCAGGACAAGGATATGTCCCCTGTAATTATGTATTACAGGGGTTTGATTTCACTCATCAGGAAGAACTTGAACTCCAGTTGAGTGGGATGAGCAGAGTCATTGTGTTTATGTTGTTTACGAGAAAAAAAAACATTTGTGCCAGTAGAAGGGTTTTTTGTGTGTTGTCTGCAAGGGGATTTTTAGTTATGCATGGTCCAGTTTGGATCTGTTTTCAAAAATCAAATTTTTATTGTTAAACCATCATACTGCATGTTGTTGTCTTAATAGTGTAAAATGCTGACTCAGCGTTCACACTATATTTATCCTGATTTTCATTTTTGGCGCATTTTTGTTATTTAATTGCTGCTGTATACTTTGGGTTTTTAGAAAAGGGGTGCAATGACTCTTGATTTTTGTAACTTTTTTACTTTTCAATTTAATAAACTTTTATTATTATGTATTTAACAAAATGACAACTATTTTCTTCACAAAAGTTCACTAAGATTTCATGAGTTCCTTCAGAAACACAATCCTCTGAATCTGGCTTAATGGGAAAAAAAAAAAGAAACCATCTGAAGCAGCTGTGGCAGACTGCCACTGCAGGAAAACAATTCTAGCAAAGAGACAAAAACTGACAGAGAAATTTTGAATTATTTAAAAAGTCCAGACTCTTCACAACTTTTCAAACAAAAAAATAAAAATATTTCACACTACTTTCTATTCATTCTATTCTATTTATATTCTTGATCTAGAAAATATCATCTAATATTTAAAGAACATGCTGATGGATGGGTGTAAAAGTATTAAAAATTTTGCAAAGTCAATCAGTCAGAATCTGAACATAAACATATTTCAATCAAAACCACTTTACTCAGGAGAAACACTGTTTTCATTATGATAGTTGGTGGTTCTGTTCTGGATGGCAGATAAAGAGGCGACAAATATCCAAAAGAACAGAACATTTAGTCTGCTTTGATCAACTTCAGCTGTTTTAACGTAATAAAAAGATATTTGGCAGCTGAAGTTTTGTGCTTTCTTTTTGACTGCTGGATGTTCTGCTGTCGTTTTTTTCCTTTATTCAGACACTAAATTATTTACAAGTGAACAATCTGAGGCTAACAGCATCTCTGGAAGCAGATCACTGCTGCTTCTCAAATCAAAGACATTTAGGTTTTTAATTCTACAGTTTGTTCTGTGTATGATGTACGGGTCTTATGCAGTAGTCCTGTTTCTTGTGTCTCTCTTTTAAATTTAACTAAATGCCCCTTTAAAGGTTCCTCGGCGGCCCTGAGCTCTAATGCTTCTAAGTCCATTTGCGATCCGCGTCCTCAGCAGGACGGAGCCGGAGACCTCCGATCCTGCAAGCCCTCGTCCCTTTAAGGCTGCTGGCGCTTCCATTATGGTCCAACAGTCTGCCAAAGAGCTGCCTCCTCTCCGTGTTTTCGCCTCGCCTCGGCTGGAAACAGACGCTTCACGAGTCTTGTTCTGCCGAGCTGCGTGAAATGGCTTACAGCAATCACAATTTAACAATCCACTTGGCGTTCCGTCAAGACACGGAGACGAGGAGGTCACGCTTCACAAATCAGGAGCTGCTGGTAAAGTCAGGAAGCAGAGTCTCGTAGCAGAAACTTCACAATGATTCTTGAAGTAAAAAAAGAAGAAAAGAAAGTGATCCAGTACAAAACATTACCGGTTTGATTCTGTCTGCACACAGAGCAGCTGCTGTCTCAGATCATCATCACCTGCTGCTGCTGCTGCTGAGGAGCTTTTCTCCTGTGTGTGTTTGTCTGTACTGTAAGTAAAATATTTCAGGAATCACTGGGCGGATTTTCAAGCAACTTTCAGTAAGTCATCACTGGATGTATGTCTACGACTCATTTACTTTTGGACTTAATATTTTCAAGATGGCTGCCGCAGCTAAGCAACCTCAGCAAACTCAAAATTGAGTCTAACTTCATCAATTTTACAGATGCTTTGATCAAATTTGTTGTAGTAGTAGCCGTAAGTCATTCCCAAACCATGTTCTGAGCTCTAACTAGTCATGCAATATATGGATTTAAACTTTAGCATTGATTATTGAGGTCAACTATGTCTGTCTGTTAGCAAAATAACTTCAGAAGCACTAGTTATATTGTAATGAAACTTTTAGACAACAGTCTTTAGATGTGCATCCGCAACTGATTAACATTTAGAGTCGACACGATAAACTTAAACACAATAAATGATTACACCTCAGTGAAATTTAAAGCTACTGAGCTAAAATTGAGTGTGGTAGTAGCTGAGAGTCACCCACAACACATAATTTGAGTGCTAACTGTGGAGGACCGAAAATGACGTAATTAGAAATAAAAGCAGAAATATATCAAAGGACCAATAAATAAATACACTTAAAAAGTTTTAAAGTTTAGTTTAAAGCAAAGGCAAGGAGGAAAACATTTACCTGTGCGTAAGTTTTAAACTAAACTTTAAGCTAAACTGAGGCAGCACAAGCATGCACAGTCGGTCTGCACATGGTTCCTGCTGCTTCCTGTCTGTTGACCAATAGGAGAGGACCTGACCCCAGAAGGACCGCCCACCTTATTTGCATAATAAGGCACAAATGCATGTACGAGTAAAAAGAAAAACTATATAAATATATTTTTAAAAACAGTAAAATGTAAATGATGTTCTGAAATATATAAATTATTGGAGCCATGCTGGAAAAATAAATATGTAGATCAATCTTTTTTTAATTGAATTGGTGCATTTTGAGTGTATTTATTTATTGTTCCATTTATATATTTCTGCTTTTATTTCTAATTATGTCAGTTTCAGTCCTCCATACAGCTCATTTGAGATATTGATGAGATGAGTGCACCATGTTATTTTGAGTGTTTGACCAAAACAGTTATAACTCTGTAATTAAGGTGATTTTTTTTTAAATGCTGCCATGAAAGGCAGCAAACAAAAAGAGTCCCTGCAAGTAAAGTTAGATTTTTAATTGTTTTCTGTTTGCATCTTTTAATACAGCAATGCGGTCCTGCAAAATAAAAATGCTGCACGCAGAAGGAAGGAAACAGAAGTTATAAGAGAAGTTTTTCACATCATCAAACAAACGACTGTGCGCCAGGAGAAAAAAAAAGAGTGTCAACGTCTCCTAAACGCGGAGGCAGAATGAAATACCTCAGAGTTTGTGGGTCTATTGCACAATAAAGATCCCTGGTACAGAAAAAAAGACAGCAAAGAGACACAGATGGGAGGTGGCAACTAAAGCTCAGCTGAAGCAGTGAAGAGAGAGATGAAAGAGTGAGAAAGAGATGTTACAGGTGTCAGCGTTGAAGTGGGGAGGAGGAAGTGATGAAACAAAAAACAAACACACACAAGGCGGATCAAAATGTGAACTGAAAGCATCTGAAATTCAGATTTTATTTGAGATAAGTGGCTGCTTTAAGTGTTTAGAGCCAGGAATTATTTTAGTTTGTGCAACATGTTTTTAACAATAAGAGAGATTAAACACTTTGATATGAGTTGAGAATGAACTAACTCATTTCCTGCATTCTGTTCACATGTTTTGTATCACTTGTTTCATTTTAGTCCTCTCTTCTATCCAGTTATGGCATCTTATCAACCACCACATGGGCAAAGTGGCAGTAAGGTGTTTGCCTGTCTGTGTTCGTCTGTATCTATCATTAGCATAAACCAGAGGATGGATTTCAATTAAACTCTCAAAGTAATAATATAATAAACATCTAAACCTCATAAGCTAATCGCTAAAACGGCTATAACTGATATTTTATTTATATATGCAGTTGAAATTTGACGACCAGTACTTTGAGCTCTAACACACAGTAATGTGATACTTAGATACTTCATCCATTTCCGGTAATATATATGAAGGAAAACAGTGGAAAATAACTAAGCTTTTAGAATCTTGTCTAAATCATAAAGGCTTGGAGGGAACTACTTTTTCTTCCACCTGGCTAATGCATAAGCGCACTTAGCACGTTATTCTGTAAAGGTTCAGTATTTTCATGTTAACATGTTCATGTAATGTAAACTAAGAAAGTTTTCATTCTCATAGTAGTTTTTGATGATCAAACAATTTATTTTAATGATTTTTATTATTTTTTAGACCATTTTCACATATTTTGTATGATTGTGTCCTCTGTCGTATTAGTTTGTTGTAAATGAGGATGCTGCATCAATATACTTCTAAGTTTAAAATGAATAAATAAATGACTCGGATGTTTTTTTATTTTTTATGAAGAGGTGATTTGAGATTCACCACATATTTTTAGATAAAGTTTTACTTGGTATCAGAATCGGAAAGGAAATCGGTGGTATCAAACATGATTAATTACACATCTTATGATGCCACAGGAAATCACATATGATGTCATTGTTCAACATTAACAAGCCTTCAAGTCTCGCTACAACATGCAGTTTTAACTACATTCACGTCGTATTCACACCTGATAGTAGACTCGGTTCGATTGGGGACCAAATTTGCAAGATTTGTTTACATTGTCAGTTGGTGCGGTTCACATTCACACTGCTCTGTGTCAAACTAACCAAACCCTGTGAACATGTTCCCACCATGAGGAGGCGGTGCTTATAAGGCTGAGTTCACCTGAAATTCCTCAGACTGAAGAAATCTCATGGAAGAGAGACAAAACGTTTCATTAAAGAAGAAAACGCCCAGAGGAACCAACTTTCTTTTTGAACCTGTTCCCTCCCTCACCTGTGGGGGCGCTGCACCGAGAACCGCTGAAGGAATCAACATGAAAACCTCAGAAGACGTGGAGCGCAGTTTCCTTCTTTACAAAATGTGAACAAACGTGGAGTGACGTCAGATTTTAGCGGTTGTAAAAAATATATTTTTTTATATTTTTTGGCAAATTTGACAAACAGTCTTCAACAGTGAGCTCATCAGAGTTCGATTACGCATTCACACCTCCCCAAACAAACCGGATTTTCCAGGCAAACAAACTAGAGTTTGATTAAAGAGGACTAAACAGGGCTGGTGTGAATACACCCTCAGTTCAGTAGTTAAGACAGTGAGGTTTTGGACAAAATCTGTAAAGAAAAAAACACCATGGAAACCGCTGATGCTAAAAGCAGAACAGTAGTCATGAGTTGACAGAGTAACGTTTCAGAGGTGAAAGAAATCAACCTTTTGGAAACGATTCCGTGAGGAAAAAATCCTTTTAAACCAGTTTGCTCTCAGAAGTACAGCTGATGAAGACGTCTCAGGGTGACCAACAAACATTTCTGAGTCTCCTGCAAAGCTAAAAAAAAAAAAAACACCCTGAAATGGTGACATTTTCACTGCAACTTCTCACCCAGTCATCCAGCTTTTAAATTTATATCAGTGAAATCTGTCCAACCCCTCCCATTACCAGCTGCCAACACACGGCGCCCACATCCTCTTATGGAGCAATTTTCCACTCAAATCTTTGAAATGCTTTGATCAGGTTCCCAGCGTTTCTTCCATTTTTGTAAAAAAAAAAAAAAAAAGAGGAAAGAGAAAAAAGAAAAAGGAGTTATTGACTCAGAACAGAGTGACTCCATTACCTTTATACCTGCTCGGCCGGCAGCACCCATTCCCCACCTGTTATTAAAAGGCTTTATTGAATAAAAAAGACAGAACAGGGAGGATTTTTTTCTGGTCTTTGTGTAGCTAAGAAAATTGTTTCCCCAGTGGAAATATTCTAAGTGCTGCTGTTTGGCTTTGACTCTGCCCTGGCAGTTTTTAACATTGCTGAGTTTTAGTCCAAAACATTAGGAAAATAATAATTTTTTTCCCTACTAATTTCATCATTTCTCTAAAAAGCAGTCTTTATTATCACCCACTGCCAACGGCATGTGTGTTTAAGTGTGTGTTCATTAGCAACACATCTCATGAATCACTAAACAGACTTTAATGAAAAATTTAGAAAGTAATCATTTGTGTAAATCTAAGTCAACACAATTCCAGATGGCTGCCACGGCTAACTGACCCTTACAAACACAACAAATGGCAATACCTCATATTTTACAGATACTGAGATTATATTTGGTGGAGTAGTAGCTGAGACTGATTCCAAACACATACACACAAGACAAAGTGTCACATATATACCTAAAACAGCAGCATTGATGTCTTGTGATGAAACGTTAGCAGCGTTAGCATTTGCTTTTGTCGCAGGATGATGACATCATAATAAAAGCCGCACACAAACAGCAAAGGCTGCGTTCCATTCTAAAAATACTTCAATGTAAACTTTAACATTTACCTGCAACATATAATATTTGACTTATGCATTCAGATTTACACATTTAGACTTTGGATTTAACTTTTAGACGTGACATTTAACATTTAAGTTAGTTTAAAAACACCGAAATGTAAGAAGAGTGAGCTAAATAACAATAAAATGTTGGTGGTAATTAACTAGGATTTTACACTGAGTGAGCTCATTATTGAAAATGTGACTTTTTTTTTGCATTTTATTTTAAACTTGTTAGCAAAATATAAGCAAAGGGGCTGATTTGAATGAAACGTATTCACTGATTGTCATTTGGATCCAACTCAGTTTAAGATGGCCACTACAGCTAATGAACATAAGCATATACAAATATGTTTAGAATTTACTCGGAACTACAAATAAGGAAGTAACATGTGGTAGTAGCTCAAAGTTATTCTCAACAGTGAGGCCTTTAATTAAAATCTGCATGTTAATGAAGTATCACTAACGTATGTGCAGCATATATAACATATTTAAAGGGCACATTATCTATTCCCATCCAGTTTAGAATCAGTTACTAAGAGCAGAAATCCACATCTAATGCACCGAGGAAACAGATTCTATCTGGTTTCAGAAAGCTTCCACGGATAAAGTGAATGCATTGCTGGGATAAAGAGATCTGAGTTTGGATTGTGGAGGCCTTCAGATGGCTAAATGTTCCAACTGCATCATTTCTGAAGCCTTCACATTTTCCTCCACAAGAATTTTATAATTACTGTTTCATTTGTCGGACGAAGGTGAGTCTGTTTACTGGAAGAACCACTAGAGAACCTCAGAAGATCAGCAGAAAGCTGCAGCCGTACGAGGATCTGAGGTTTTTATCAAGACAAACACTCTTTCTTTTGTTCTTTTTTCTTTCTCTCTATACGTAGATGGTCTTTTGTGTGAAGAAAGACACACAGGCTTGCCAAGTTTACACAGAGGAAGCAAATCTGTAAAACACTGAAATGGTAATAAAAACAGAAAGCCTTGCAGGTAAATAAATCTAAAATTATCTGACACATTTCTCTGAAACAACTTGTTGCATCAATTAACAAGATTTTCAGAATAATATGCCTCCAATTACTGAAATACACCAAACTTAAAATCTGATTTGTTTCACTGTTCAGTAAAAGTTCTTGGTAATGTAACATTCTGTATGGGTCATCATTTTATTTTCTCTCACGAACAAGTCCGATCCAAATTGCAGCTGCCAGACTTCTGATGAGGAGAGATCAGATTTCTCCAATTTTAGCTTCTCTCCATCAGCACCTGGGAAAATTCAGAAGAGAATTTAAAATCGTATTTCAGGGCTCTGAACAACCAAGCTCTATTTAATATTAAAGATCTGTTCCATATTTTCAAAAGGAGGACTTCTCTCTCAGACTGCAGGTTTACTCCTGGTTCCTATAGAGCCTTGAAAATAGAATGAGAGGCAGAGATTTTAGTTATCAGGCTTCTCTTTTGTGAAACCTAGGTCCAGCTTTTTTTTTTTTTTCTTCAGGACGGCATTCTGTACGATCTTACAAAACCACGTCTTAGCTCTGTTGTTATAGGATTCAGCTGCTGCAGGACATGCTGACCTCATCATGTTTGGATTTGTATTCCATAAACTTCCATAAACAATTCTTCTGTGTTTGTCCGGGTCTTTTCCTTGCAGTCAGGGCAGATGGCTGCATCCTGCTTCTGCTGATGATTCCTTCTTGTTAAATGGGAGTCATTCCTTTCCACTGTCACCGTGTGCTTACCCAGGATAGAGGATTACACTTTAAGGAAGATTCAACACAATCTGCTGGCGTCCTTGAAAACTTTTGCTAATTTTATAATTTACTTTATGCATTTTGACTTATTTTGCTCCTGTGACTTGGTGCTTTACAAATACATTTAATTGAATTTTCAAATAACAAAGAGGCAACAACAGGAATCACTTCTGAATGATCTAAGCTGTGGCTCTAATTCCTATCAATGGCAGGACTTAATCTGGTTTTATGGAGGCTTTAACTCCATCTGCTGCACCATTGCGGAGATACATAGAGGGGGGCGGGGTAGAGAAGGGGGGG